>JANAVB010018993.1:21522393-21676023 GCA_029216955.1 Iris pallida | reverse complement strand
CGAGCTCCAATGGGACGGCTGGGTGGCATTTGTCCAGGCCAAAGCCGCTAGGTGGCTTTAGTCCATGGGCTTTGGTTTTAAAAAAAAAGACTAAATATAAAGCATAAGAGAGATTAGTTTAATTATTTTAAAATAAAGGAGTTCCCTTTAATTCTCATGAAACATTGAAGGAGTTGGTGTATTATTTATTTCTTTTATTTTTTATTGATTGACTTCTAAAATTTTATATTGTATTTTTTTTATAAATTTATTCCATTACAAAAAAAAAATTTCCATTACAAACTAAGCCAAACATATGAATGCAATTGATATTACATTACTTGACTTGATTACATATTCTAACCAAACATGATAATATAATTGTTACTCCATTTACATTACAAACTCAATTCCATTACGATTACAATTACATTATAATGAACCATTCCAGCAATATGTTGCATAATATAAATTAAGATACTCTTATAATAACTTATACTCAGACGATGTGTGAGATTAGACCATTCTCATTGATTTGGTCCCAAGAACCATCAAGTTCAAAATAACTTCTAAAATGTTCGAATTGTTGCCTCCTTGAAGTCGGACAGAGGACAAACACGATCCTCTGTAGGTGTCGCAATGGATGCGATTGCTCTCTCTCTCTCTCTCCTCTCTCTCTCTCTCTCTCTCTCTCTCGCTCTTGTTTTGCACTGAGTACAATAAAAGATATTATATAGGTAGTCAACTCCGTAGCAGCCATAATCATCCACTACCAACGTGGCCGAGAAACCAAAAAAGTAAATCTCCATAGTGTGAACAGTTGCCAACAGTAACTCCATATAAATATACTGTTACAAGCTGAACCACCATAGCAACAAAGTTGTCAACAAAAAGCAATCTCACAGAACCCACGGAATTGCGCAAACCCACGGAGTAGTCATATAGCTCAGGGCACCTACGGTGCCACGGAACACGCGGTGCAAATCGCAGGGAACGTGCCTGATGCAAAGTGCACCATCATAGTGTCACTTTGAGAACTTTGTCCAAGTTCGAGTAAGCATATTTCAAAGAAAAACTCCTTAAAATTAGCGACAAAACAATTATTTCTTGTGAAATTTGAACTTACTCATTGGAGAAAATTTCCACTTAGCACAACTTTAAGCTAAGTCACTCCATGTGTACAAGTTAATAAATAATAATTAAAATATACATACTTAAAATTTATCGCATTATAAAGTAGTGTGACCAGATCACTATTGACAAATTTCAAATAAATCCTAAGAAATGCATGTGTAACTTGAGTCAAAAGATGTTCGGTTTACGAATACATTTTAAATATTATTTAATTCTTGTTTGAAAGTTGATTTTTTTTTTTGCGATGCCGATACATATTTAAGTTCAGTTATTTTATAGTCTTAAAACCAGGAAGAAAAAAAATGAATATGCATAAATTACGGTGCCTCCAACTGCATTTTTTATTTTCCTGCTCTGGGTTTTGAAAGAGTAATGTTATGCTAACATCCATTATTGGTTGTAAGCAGTGGCGGACCCAAGTGAGGGGCTGAAAAAAAAATGATTTTTTTTACATATATAATATCTTTTTTTAATTTTTTTGTGAGTTAGACTATATATAGTCCAACCTAATCTACTCCAGCTCACTCTAGTTCAGGTTTCTGGTTCCCCTTTGGTTGTAAGTTTTACAAAAAATGAATGCACTCCATATCATGTTAATGTAGGTTACATTATTCTAATGATATCTCAATTATATTGTCTAAACGTTTTTGACACATTAATTTTTTTAATTGGAAATTGCTGAGAAACCCAATTTCGGGGTGGACTTTTATGAAAAACCCACCCGCTGGATGAGTTTTATGAAATGCCCAGAATTAAGTATTTTTACGTTAAATATTCCAAGATTCCTTTTAGATGCTCTGTATTTACAAAATTAATACCATAACTACCCCTCCGCACAAAACTCAGATTTGGATTGCGATTCTCGTCTTCTTCTTCTTCTTCTTCTTCTTCACGAGAGATATGAATTCCATTGCTCTCATTTTCAGCAGAGATCGCAAAGATCGTTCGTAGTTCACCGTACTTTTTTTTCAGTCGAACTCCGATCATCACTCATCATCTTCTTCTTCTTCTTTTCCGACAATTAGGTCAATTATGGAGAGAAGATCTTCTTCTTCTTTTCCATAAGAGTTAGCATAGTTTTGAAAGAAGAACGAAAACTCTTGAATCTTTATTCATGTCAAATTTCTTCCCACAAAACAAAAAAATAAAAAATTAGATTTCTGTCAACTGTTCTCCGTCGATATCTCACGAAGAATAGTCATTTTCCTGCATTTTAACAAGGAGAATGCCATTCTCCGTGTTGAATGTCATTTTTCGTGTTACTAACACGGAGAATGGCATTCTCCGTGTTTCTAACACGGAGAATGACCATTCTCCTGTGTTTTAATATTTGAATGACCATTCTCCGTGTAAATTAACACGGAGAATGCCATTCTCCGTGTAATTTAGCACGGAGAATGGCCATTCTCCGTACTAAATTATACGGAGAATGGTCATTAATACTGAATAACTATTCTCCGTGTAAACTAACACGGAGAATGCCATTCTCCGCGTAAATTGTTAGTACCGGGGCACAATTTTTTCCGATGGAAAACTGAGAATATGAAACAATTGTAAAAAATAATGTTCCAACGCAACACTTCTAGGAAGGTTGCGCAAGTATAACGAAGATCTAAAAAGATATCGTTATGATATTACGAGAATCTAAAAAAATTTCGTAATCACAGCAGCGAAGAAGATGACAGGCGAAAGATGGAAGATGGCCTGCTGGGGTGAATGATCACCGTTGTTCAAAGCTTTATTCGTCCTACACGAACAGCTTCCAGGAACCAGCAAGTTCGTCGGAGAACTTGGAACACTCCTGCTCTTCTGACTCCTCGGATGGATACGAACTCCCGTGCAAAAGCAACGCTGGTGCGGCGCCTTTCCTCTCTTTCGAAGGCTGCTGGAATTCGCAAGCAAATTCCGATCAGAACTGTGTTAAAGAATACGTCTGAATTCTCTGTTTACTTGTGCTAAAAAACACTTCGTAAACTTTCTATGGTAGCTTCTCTTTCTATTCTATATATCAGCCTTGAGAGGGAGGATGCCTTATATAGGCCCTGTAGCAACTGGTCGGTTGCCACAAAGTTAGAGACGTGGTAATAACCATCCCGAACATGTAGCAACCGCCCAGAACATGCAAACGCACGTTCTGCTGCCAACTGCGCACACCCCGCACTTCTTGCACTCTGTGCGACAGAGCGCGCACTGAACTGCACACGCAGCGGAACCAACGCAACCAGCGCAACCCGAGCAACCCGCGCAACCCAGCACAACCCTGCGCAACCTATCGCAACCAAGCGCAACCTGAGCGCAACCTGGGCGCGCACCTGGGCAGCGCAACTGGGCTTGCGCAACTGGACATGCACAACTGGTCAACGCAACGTGGCAGCGCAAGTGGCTCGCGCAACGAGCGCAACTAAAGCGCACTATGCGCCTAGCGACGATGCTGACGTGCTAAGTGCAAAGTGTGCCAACAAAATGCCACATTACGCCTCATGAGCCCATGAGTCCGAGTCCGAGTCGCTAAGCCCCTACGGGGCTTAGCTCCCATGAAAATGAATTTCCAAGAGCAAAAAGCATGAATGCTTTTATTGTTCATTTAGTCCTTTTCCCATTAGAAAAATAATCCCACATAGCACACCCATGTGCACCTCCACACCACATGTGCATCTCTAAAATAGGAAAGCTATTATATAGAGATACAACTCCTTTGGTCTAGCCGATGTGGGACTAAAATTCACTTAGAAAAAGACCAAACTCCAACAATCCTCCACATATCTCTATATATATGGGTATAAGTGTTCCCCACAATAACTGTCCATCATGCATTAGGAGAGATGTCGCTTACGACTTGAATCTTCCCGTGTGGGTCAAACAACAGACTATAATACAAGAATGGACTAAGCCTTGAATTCTGTATCATAGCTGAAATTCTTTCCACTCGCATAATGTAGTTACGTGTGCTTCTGGCTACACATTAAAGGCCCTGTGCCAGCCTGGTTTCAGTGTATAATTTTGGGCGTCTACAAGTTTACCCTCAAGAGACGGCCTGATATCTCTTTGTCCATACACTATAGGTGAGTTCATTATAAAGAGACATGGCATGAAGCGCTTTGTGCTTTCCTTGCGGTGCTACGCCGCTATGACATGGCTTAAAGCCGAGGCCTTACCCCGTACCGGGAATCTCATCGTAGTGTCATACTACTGTAGCATGAGGCAACCGCCTCTTTGTAGTGCCAAACTACCCAGCATGAAGCCTTAGGCTTCCTTGCGGTGTTATGCCGCAACGACATGGCTTACAAGGCCGAGGCTTTATCCCTAACCGGGTACCTCATCATGGTGTCGTGCCACTGTAACATGAGGAACTCATCCTCTTTGTAGTGCTGACTACACCCTTCTTTATTTTTAACATACATCATTAGGCTAACTGCCTATTTGCGGTGCTACGTTGCTGTGACTTGGCCTGCAAAGCCGAGGCTTTATCCTATTACTGGGCAGCATCCCACATATAGGAACCTCATTGTGGAGTCACCCCACTGTAGCATGGAGTTTCACTCCTTATAGTGCTGCTCTACCGTGCTTCCTGTAAAGCACACCAGGCATTCACTCTGCCTGAGAACTCATTAAGGCAATTAAGCCAATCTTCCCACAGGAACCGTTTTCCGCAGAAAACAACAGTAGACAACAGTGGTTATAGGTCCGTAACCTCTCCATGCCCAATAGAACATGTACCCACCGTTCCTGATATTCTTCCGATTAATGGTCCTCCCTTGAACCAAAAGCTAGATGCCTAGTAGATAAATCTTTGAACTAATAGCATAAAACTTCATGGTAGGAATACAATAATACAATATCAGAATGCCTTCAAGCCCATTTTATAAGTTGTGTCATCGACCAGCTGGCGCTTGAGGCCCTTGGTGAACGGATCCGCCAGGTTCTCCTGACTCCGAACATAAATAACTACAATAACACCTCTCTTGATAAGATCGTGTACTGCCCTGTGCTTCAACCACACAGTCCTCTTCTTCCCGTTGAAGAGGTCATTTGATGCCACCGCCGCAGTCGCCTGGTTGTCGCAGTATATCGGTATCGCCGGTATTTGCGCCTCAACCATTGGAAGATCATACATGAGCTCCCGAAGCCATTCTGCTTCCTCGACTGCGGTATCAAGTGCAAAGAACTCAGATTCCATGGATGACCGCGAGAGCATAGTCTGTTTTCTTCGACTTCCATGATATAGCAGCTCCATCCATTGTTAAAATAAATCCACCTGTGGACCTCTCGCTCTCCACCTCTGAGCACCAGCTGGCATCACTGAAGCCTTCCACTACCGGTGGATCTCCGTTGTAGTACAGTGAATATGTCTGAGTCTTCTTGAGATATCTCATAACCCGTTTCACAGCTTTCCAGTGTTCAGCACCTGGGTTGCTCGTGAAACGACTCAGCATTCCCACGACGAAAGCTATGTCAGGCCTTGTGGCATTAGTAGCATACATCAAACTTTCGATTACGCTTGCATACTCCAGCTGTCTGACGCTTTCCCCTGAACTAGGCTTCAGCTTCATATCATACCTGTACGGCGTATCGATTCCTGGAAGATCCCGATACCCATAACGAGTGATCATTTTCTCAATATAATGAGACTGTGACAGCGCTAGTCCAGTGTCTGTCCGGATGATCTTGATCCCTAAGATCACATCAGCTTCCCCCAAGTCCTTCATACTGAACTTGCTTGAGATGAATTTCTTTGTCTCCGTGACACAGCTAATATCCGTACCCAGGATAAGCATGTCGTCCACGTACAGACAAACGATCACACCTCTTCCATCAGCGAACTTCGTGTAAACACACTTGTCCGTATCGCTGACCATGTAGCCATTTGACCTTATAACTTTATCAAATTTCTTATGCCACATCTTGGGAGCTTGTTTAAGACCGTACAAGGATTTCACTAACTTGCAGACTTTGTCTTCAAGACCCCTGATGACAAATCCCTCTGGCTGTTGCATGTAAATCTCTTCGGTCAGCTCGCCATTTAGGAAAGCCGTATTCACATCCATCTGATGTATCACCATCTTATGTATTGCTGCGAGAGCAATCAACATTCTGATGATGGTCATCCGGGCTACTGGAGCATACATGTCAAAATAGTCAATCCCCTGCTTCTGAGAAAACCCCTTGGCTACCAACCTAGCCTTGAACTTGTCAATAGTTCCGTCTGCTTTCATCTTCTTCTTGAAGATCTATTTGCATCCGATGGGTTTCGTTCCTTCAGGAAGATCAACCAACACCCAAGTGTTATTTGAGATGAGGGAATCAATTTCATTGTCAATCGCCTCCTTTCAGAAAACTGCGTCTCTGGTCTTCATCGTCTCATCATAGGTAAGCAGATCTGCTTCCACATGATAGGTGACAAAGTCACTTCCGAAGCCCTTCGGCCTCCTCACTCGCTTCGTTGACGGCTCAGCGAGATCTGGTTCAACCGTTGTTTCAACAACAACATCTTCTTGGACCACATCTTCATTGAAGACCTGCGCACCCTCATTGTTCTCCGGAACATCCGCAAGAACAATATTTTTGTGCCTTGCAAATTTGTCTTCAAAATATTCTACGTCGCAAGATTCAATGATATGATTTGACTCAATATCAAAAAATTTCCGAGCATCACTCTTCTCGGCATACCCCAAGAAGATCGTCTTAGTAGTCCTTGTCCCAAGCTTCTGAATCTTCAGATCTGGAAGCTTGACATACGCCAGACACCCCCACACTCGAATAATATTCAAGTTAGGTCTGACCTTGAACCAGAGTTCATGAGGAGTAATGTCTGAAGTTACATGAGGCACTCTATTTAGAATAAAAGTGGCCGTCAATGCAGCTTCTCCCCAGTAGCACTTAGGAAGACCAGCAGTCAACAACATTGAGTTAATCATTTCTGTTAACATTCTGTTCTTCCTCTCTGCTACTTCCGTTTGATTGAGGAGAGTACGGAGCCGTAGTCTCATTGACAATTCCATGTTCTTTACAGAACGATGCAAATTCATGAGACCTGTACTCCCCACCTCGATCACTTCTTATCTGTCACGACCCGCACCCATTTTTTTAAAACGGATACGAGGCGTGTCCAAGCCAGCCTACGCCGCAGAGTCGGCGGTAGAACGCTGTCACGGCCATGAAGATCAAAATCACAAATAATATTCATTCACAAAAATTAATTTAATATACAATGATCACAAGTTTTACATTTGCAGAAAATATAAACTTGTACAATTATTGAATGACTATAACTCGACTATCTAGCTAGTCTCTAGGCCTTTGTCTGCAAGTATTCCCGTCACTCCCCAAGCTAGGTGAATCCACGGCTAACCTGAAAATGTTGGTTTCCAGTCAGGAATGGAACGAGCATAATTCACTGAATGCAATTTCAAAAAAAGAAAATGACTATAGAACAAAGGTTAGACATCAATTATGAGTTTTGAAAATAAACATGAAATACAGAAAACCAATAGTAAATAAATAGACACAACAGACTTTCCCCAACTGCTAGAAGTACCTTTGATATGTGATCGGTCTGGGACACTACACCGCACGGTCTACGATATCTACTTGCAGAATTTAAACAATGTCTACGAGATCTACTGCATAAAATAAACAATGTCTACGAGATCTACTGCATAAAAATAAACAATGTCTACGAGATCTACTGCATAAAAGTAAACAATGTCTACGAGATCTACTGCATAAAAATAAACAATGTCTACGAGATCTACAATGTCTACGATACCTACAATGTCTACGATATCTACAATGTCTACGGTCGGATCACACATCCTTGGTACTTCTCATTCCCGACTCAACAATTTATAATATAGTATAAAATCACATAACCAATGACTAATCAATAAAATATAGTAAAGATCAATATCAAAATGCAGACAATAAACTGTACTCGCCTGTGGTCCTGTGCTGGTGAAACCGATGATCTAAGCCACTCAGTATGCTACAATAGTCAAAACCCATACAACAGTCCCCGGAAGCTGAAATAAACAATACCAATGATCTCAGAATAGTCCAATTAGCTAGGATTGCCTGTCCTTAAATCCAATTCTGGACATAGGGGCAAAACGGTAATTTTGGGCCAAAACGGTGTCCGCCGTTGGACCCGCTTTGCACCGAAAAGCGTGCCAAAGTCAACGGTCTCTAAAGTCGTCAAACTACATGTCTACGGATCCAGTTTTCCGATACGAACCCAACCGTATGTCCAAAGTTAGATTCCGGCGGGCCGTACACAAAATCGCTCGTTGAGTGGGACCGTAGGGCCCGCAAAACGTCGATTTTATCAACGGTCTCAGAATCGGACCAAACTTGGCATACAGGACGAGAAAAACGATACGGTCCTGTTGGTGCAAGTTTCGTCTCGATCTGACGAGCGTGCACAAAGTTATGACTGAATTTGCATTGGACGGATACGGGACGATTCCGACGGATACGCGTCGAATTCGTCGCGCACACGCGACCAATTTGAATTCCGTCAAAGCCCACACGACCATGAAGCCATTACGCAGCTTTCGATGCTTACGGTGCACGACCACGTAGCCCGGAATGGCGGGACGCACGTCGTGTCGATGGGTTTTATTGATTTCTAAACTGTTTTGAACGTGGTTTTTCTCTGTTTTGGAAGACGAATTTCTCAACATATATTCAATGAAACATAAAACTACAAAAAGGGTTTCGATGCTGTTTAGGTTGACTAAAATACTGTTCAAATAGATTTCATAGGCTGTCTTTGGTTTGCCATTGATTGGCCTTCCAATTTGGGTGTTGGGAGTGGGTGTTACCCTGTTTTCGAACGGGGTTTTCGTAGTTTTCGAGTCGATCTCTCTTCGAATCTGGATCGACTCGATACAAACCAACTATAGGGATTCCTAGAGGGTTATATTAGGTTCCTATATAAACTTACGAAATCGAAAATGATGGAGATTACGCGAAGAACTAAGACGATGAATTGTGGTACCTGACATGATGTTGCTACTGCTATTGCTCTGTTTCTAGGCAGCGCGCGCAGATTCCGGCGACTGCTCCGCCGCCTACGGTGGCGTTGTGGTCGCCGGGGGGTCGTGCAAGGCTGAGGGGGGCGACTGCTCGGTTAGTTTTAGGGTTTCGAACGGTTTTCGACAGGTATATATACTCGCATACGCGAGTAGTTCCTCTCCTCTTGTTTGGCTGTGAATGACTGCTCGGGTTTGAGAAATTTGCCCGGCCAAGTGGGCTGGGTAACGGGATGGGCCCGCTGGGCTGGGGGCTGCTTTAGTTATATTTGTTTTTTTTCCTTTTTCTATTACTAAAATCTTTATACTATTTCTATTAACAATTCTATACTCATATATTTATCTATGTATATTAGTATACATTCATCTATATTTTAGATATATATACTGCACATTTATACACACACATATATATATATATATATATATATATATTTATACAGATACACATGCACATACCCTCATATTTATATATGTACACATATACACACACAAACATAGATAATATATATCTATATTCGCACACATATCTCTATTATACAAAATATGTATACCCTATATATATTTATACATATATATATCCTTAAACTCACAATCTAAAATACTTCCCATAATTATCATAAATACTAATAATATTGTGATCTATATATAAGATAGCACCTTAATAATAAAATATAAAATTTGTACCTCTATTTTAATAATTAGAAATTATTCCTAAATTTCTAAAATAATAATACGAACATTTGTAAACCCATAAAATAAATAATAATAAAATATTTCAAAGTTTTCGGGAAGGGGAGCTACAAATCTACCCACCTTAAAATAATTTCGTCCTCGAAATTCTAATCCATAACTATTCCTTTATATTCAATAAGTCGTCTTCTTGAACCTTAATCTTCTTAAATTTTTAATTCCTAAAAAAAAATGGTTTGTATTCTTCCTCTAGCCATATAGCCTCCAGGACTTCTACCCACCTTTGGTCACCCTAATCCTCAAACTAAAATCTCAAAATCTTCCAACTGGTTGCTAACAACCTACCAACAAATACTTAGGCATATTGTATCTATAATCCTCTCGTATCTATCAAGTAACCCAAAAATTAACAACCAACAATTTTCACCAATGGCTTAAGGAAATATGACTATACATCACTCTGAAATAGGAAAGTCATAAAAAAAAATAATAATAAAAATAATCAAGAATAAATATAAAAATTTCAAGAGTGGTAGAAAGTATCCAAGGAAGTATCCAAGGATACAGGTAGAAAGAGTGTTACGACCATTGACTTATTTGCTATATGAGGCTACTCTAGTCTAGTCACTGGTTAAATCGAAGGACACTTGTTTCTTAGAGGGGCTTACAATCCATATAATACGAAAATTTCATTCTCGAAGTTCTAGACAAGGTTCCAAAATAGAACGGAATTGGTGAATTCAAGATTGTAATCTTTTCCGTGGTTATTTAAACACATGAGCAAGGGATAAATGCAATACGAGATCGTATTGCGACTCCCAAGTAGATGGAATAATATTTACGAATGACTTCTCGTTCTAAGGGGAGACTACATAATAGGTACAGGGACCTATTTTCAAATAGTTCGGTTTCATAGTCCAATTATGGGGGTTTGTCTAGAGGGGTTTTACTGGCCTTAATAGGTTTCCTATTTGGATACCATTCGTTGGTTGTATGAACCTTGGATCTCAATCTATATGGACTGAACAAGATCCCAATGGTAAAACTATTCTTACTAGGTTAGGGTAACCTAGAACAGGTTTCCACTCTAAGGGTTGAGCTAGTAGGGCAGTTTGAATTAAATAGGTTCTGTAGGCCCTGAAGATACGCCTTCCGTGACTTTTGTGTTAAGTAACACGAGAAGACACAATTGAGTGGCACACTGGTGACATATGCGTAGTGGGCTTCGAGTATGTCACAACCATATATTGGGTCGAAGGAATTTAGTCGACGTTGAGGCTCTAAAGGAAGTCGAGGAGTATACCGATATTACGGTAAGGGTTATGGCTAAACCTTTTTACCTGAAAGTCGTACCCCAATGATAGAGTACAAGGGGACGGGTTTGAGTGGGACATTGTATACCTAGATGAAGGTGGACTCGTCTAGATCTTGCATATGAAATTTGTTGGAAGATCACAACTGGACTTGTGCTCCGAATATTAATGGCACGGCCGGGGACACAAAAATGATCTACATGGAAAGTGGGAGTCCAAGAGGCACCAATTATCATCCTAATGAAAGTTATTCAAATCAATCGGTAATCCTTGTATATCCCAAAATTTTTGAAGGCTTACAGTCTACCCACCTTAGAAGTTAGGGCATGATCTTAGGAATAATGAGGTTAGAAGGATTTCAATGTCAAGATATCGTACCTCGATTTTCGGTAAATAAGAATAAGATACGACGTAACGGAATATGGTAGATATAAGTCAAGTCGAAGATCATTCCTCAATAATTGGAAAATGAGTGTGCACAATGACACATGATCGAGAAAATAGAATGACATGCTTGTCCACAGTATACAAGAGTTGTCGACAGGGTAACCAACTCTAAGGCACATCATATGAAAAGATTTCTAACAACTGAGTCGTGAAACTCTAGTTGTGTCAAACATGTCAGACTATGGTCATAAGGGTTCTAGTGGTATGGGCGGTAGTGATCACGCATTGTTGTTGACAACTGGTATATCACAATTTGACAGGGTATTTAATCTATGGTATTGGCTAAGCTAGTGATTATGGTGTTCCAACACTAGTTAGGTCTTAATAATAAAATTTACATAACTAGAGTAATATTTGTTGGAAACCAATCTCGGGATGAGTGTCTGTCATAGTCACGGTAAATTATTGACCTTAGCCTTGTCTATTCATCTCATGTCTAAACTGTGGGTTTTGGTCGAGGGACGGTTGAGTCAAGGCACAAGGGTTGAAAGTAAAGACAATATTCAAGAAAATATTTAGAGACACAATAAATTATTCCTTGAGGATAGATAGTCTCCTGGGTTGGCATTACGACTAAGGGTAAAACCCTAATCATTCTTAATTTCAGATGGCTTGGAAATCCCGATACAGTTTGGGGTCGAGAGGAGAACGCGTAACTCGATCGCATGGCTGGCGATAACTTCCCTTGTGTATACAACTACCATAGCCATAGGGATACGCGATAAATTACGAGCTTCTGCCTTTTCGAACCAGTGAAAGACAAAAACCATAAAGAGTTCAAGAAAGATGTTACTGAATACAATCACGTGATTCAAGGGCGAACGTATAATTCAAGAGAAATTGTCAAGCAGTTGCGGATGAGATCCTAGATACCCATATATCTCCATCCACGTAGTGTAATTAAACGAAGAGCGAACCAAATGCATCATGGTTGATCAGGCCATAATACACTGATTCTGATTAGACAATATGTTAGCAGGCGTCCCCACTAAACATATGCCTCAAATCAAGCTCGAGAATAGAATGAGCTTGCAAAACTAAGCTGTAACAGCAGCATTGGTCAAGAGAGTCAACATATAAATGTGCGAGATTTCTGAAAGGAGGAATAAGTAGTTTTGGATTTTGGGAAAAATCAAAACCTTAACTGGTGCTCTTGCCTATACAGGCAATCTACTATCTTCTATCCATAAGGCCTTGATCGACTAACAGGTTATAGACTTCTGAATTCTATATTCTAAGTAACCTATTAGTGTCAGTCAATTACCTTGCTAATGGATCACAAGGACCACGGAATGCTAGGTTGGAAGACTTGCTACCCGACCTACAGAGCTTTCACTAGTTTTGACTTTGGATCTTATGGAACACACAGGGCATCCTTCTATGCTCTATAGTATCCTAAACTTGTAATCACGCCTGAAATCATTTCGCCTAGAATTATGCCTCGCCTGTATACTCTGGCTATGACAAACCCTTGGTTCCGTGATTCAGGTGTGATAGGCTATCAGGTGCTCTACCTCATGTTGACACAAGGATATCTAAGATCTAAGAGGTCAACGAGAACATAGTTTTAGTGATGTCCCATAGACTATGATTCTCCAAAATGGTTTCAATTCTATGGGTTGTGCCTCGCCAGTGCGCTGCTGGCTGTAGTGAACCCACACTATCCATTCTCAAACAATTGGTGACAGTGCGCTGCTGTCTAGTCATTGTAGTCATTTAATTACTCTAACTATATTCCTAAAGACTTCAAGGGGCGGCTAGTGTTCAAGCTAGTTGTTTATGATAGAGAGCGGAAACATCTACCTATAAGTCTCCACCCTCAAAATAAAGGATCGATCGGGCAGGAAATAATTGAAGACGAGGAAAAATAAGAATAATCCAAATCTTCATTTCATATGTATTTCAAAGGGTTGAGAAAAACTTAAAACCAATCCTACATCGAGATTTGTATATGAAAAAGCATAATCAAAAATTATAAACCAGTTATTTACAGCAAAATAGAATTTAAAACAGGCAATTCTAACTGATGATAAAAATTATATCTACAAAGAGCAAAAGAAAACTGAACAGGTTATCAAGATTATAGCCTTAATTCTAGGGAAAGCCTAACTAGCCAAGTGAGTAGTGGATCCATATTGAATCACATTGTCATATCAAAAGCATAGTGTACCTATAGGGATCTAGCAAGCTATCTAAATTGCATGGCCTATTTAATAACCTTAACTACCCAATGGTCAATTTGAACAAGGGACTCCTAGTCCTAGTTATTCTCGTAAATTAAATTAATTTATAATTCGTGAATGAGCATTTCTAGTCGCAGGCTCGCAATAGTACGACTAACTTAAGTACTATCACGAGTTCGCATTATTTGCAAAGACTGACTTGCATGGGCCACCACAAAAACTTGTCACGACCCGCACCTATTTTTTTTTTTAAAAACGGATACGAGGCGTGTCCAAGCCAGCCTACGCCGCAGAGTCGGCGGTAGAACGCTGTCACGGCCATGAAGATCAAAATCACAAATAATGTCCATTCACAAAAATTAATTTAACATACAATGATCACAAGTTTTACATTTGTAGAAAATATAAACTTGTACAATTATTGAATGACTATAACTCGACTATCTAGCTAGTCTCTAGGCCTTTGTCTGCAAGTATTTCCGTCACTCCCCAAGCTAAGTGAATCCACGGCTAACCTAAAAATGTTGGTTTCCAGTCAGGAATGGAACGAGCACAATTCACTGAATGCAATTTCAAATAAAGAAAATGACTATAGAACAAAGGTTAGACATCAATTATGAGTTTTGAAAATAAACATGAAATACAGAAAACCAATAGTAAATAAATAGACACAACAGACTTTCCCCAACTGCTAGAAGTACCTTTGATATGTGATCGATCTGGGACACTACACCGCACGGTCTACGATATCTACTTGCAGAATTTAAACAATGTCTACGAGATCTACTGCATAAAATAAACAATGTCTACGAGATCTACTGCATAAAAATAAACAATGTCTACAAGATCTACTGCATAAAAGTAAACAATGTCTACGAGATCTACTGCATAAAAATAAACAATGTCTACGACATCTACAATGTCTACGATACCTACAATGTCTACGATATCTACAATGTCTACGGTCGGATCACACATCCTTGGTACTTCTCATTCCCGACTCAACAATTTATAATATAGTATAAAATCACATAACCAATGACTAATCAATGAAATATAGTAAAGATCAATATCGAAATGCAGACAATAAATTGTACTCGCCTGTGGTCCTGTGCTGGTGAAACCGATGATCTAAGCAACTCAGTATGCTACAATAGTCAAAACCCATACAACAGTCCCCGGAAGCTGAAATAAATAATACCAATGATCTCAGAATAGCTAGGATTGCCTGTCCTTAAGTCTAATTCTGGACACAGGGGCAAAACGATAATTTTGGGCCAAAACGGTGTCCGCCGTTGGACCCGCTTTGCACCGAAAAGCGTGCCAGAGTCAACGGTCTCTAAAGTTGTCAAACTACATGTCTACGGATCCAGTTTTCCGATACGAACCCAACCGTATGTCCAAAGTTGGATTCCGGCTGGCCGTACACAAAATCGCTCGTTGAGTGGGACCGTAGGGCCCGTAAAACGTCGATTTTATCAACGGTCTCAGAATCGGACCAAACTTGGCATACATGACGAGAAAAACGATACGGTCCTGTTGGCGCAAGTTTCGTCTCGATCTGACGAGCGTGCACAAAGTTATGACTGAATTTGCATTGGACGGATACGGGGCGATTCCGACGGATACGCGTCGAATTCGTCGCGCACACGCGACCAATTTGAATTTCGTCAAAGCCCATACGACCACGAAGCTATTACGCAGCTTTCGATGCTTACGATGCGCGACCACGTGGCCCGGAATGGCGGGACGCACGTCGTGTCGATGGGTTTTATTGATTTCTAAACTGTTTTGAACGTGGTTTTTCTCTGTTTTGGAAGACGAATTTCTCAACATATATTCAATGAAACATAAAACTACAAAAAGGGTTTCGATGCTGTTTAGGTTGACTAAAATACTGTTCAAATAGATTTCATAGGCTGTCTTTGGTTTGCCATTGATTGGCCTTCCAATTTGTGTGTTGGGAGTGGGTGTTACCCTGTTTTCGAACGGGGTTTTCGTAGTTTTCGAGTCGATCTCTCTTCGAATCTGGATCGACTCGATACAAACCAACTATAGGGATTCCTAGAGGGTTATATTAGGTTCCTATATAAACTTACGAAATCGAAAATGATAGAGATTACGCGAAGAACTAAGACGATGAACTGTGGTACCTGACATGATGTTGCTACTGCTATTGCTCTATTTTTAGGCAGCGCGCGCGGATTCCGGCGACTGCTCCGCCGCCTACGGCGGCGCTGTGGTCGCCGGGGGGTCGTGCAAGGCTGAGGGGGGCGACTGCTCGGTTAGTTTTAGGGTTTCGAATGGTTTTCGACAGGTATATATACTCGCATACGCGAGTAGTTCCTCTCCTCTTGTTCGGCTGTGAATGACTGCTCGGGTTTGAGAAATTTGCCCGGCCAAGTGGGCTGGGTAACGGGATGGGCCCGCTGGGCTGGGGGCTGCTTTAGTTATATTTGTTTTTTTTCCTTTTTCTATTACTAAAATCTTTATACTATTTCTATTAACAATTCTATACTCATATATTTATCTATGTATATTAGTATACATTCATCTATATTTTAGATATATATACTGCACATTTATACACACACATATATATATATATATATATATATATATATATATATATATATATATATATATATATATATATATATATATATATATTTATACAGATACACATGCACATACCCTCATATTTATATATGTACACATATACACACACAAACATAGATAATATATATCTATATTTGCACACATATCTCTATTATACAAAATATGTATACCCTATATATATTTATACATATATATATCCTTAAACTCACAATCTAAAATACTTCCCATAATTATCATAAATACTAATAATATTGTGATCTATATATAAGATAGCACCTTAATAATAAAATATAAAATTTGTACCTCTATTTTAATAATTAGAAATTATTCCTCAATTTCTAAAATAATAATACGAACATTTGTAAACCCATAAAATAAATAATAATAAAATATTTCAAAGTTTCCGGGAAGGGGAGCTACATTATCCTTTTGAGTTGTTGTCCAGTCTGCCGCTCAGCTTCGGCTCTGAACTCCTTGAACTTCTCGAATGCTTCGTCTTTAGCCTTCAGCAAGTAGACGAACGCATACTTTGAGAAGTCATCGATGAAGGTTATGAAATACTTTATCCCGGCCTTTGTAGAGAACTGTTTGAAGTCACAGATATCGGAGTGTACCAACTTCAGAAGATCTGTACTTCGATTAACCCGAGGAAAGGGTTTTCTTGTGATCTTTGTTTGAGCACAAACTTCACATTTCTCTACCTTACCCCCACACTTGGAGATAAGTCTTAGACTAGACATTCTGTTTATTCGTTTACAATGAACATGTCCTAGCCTATTATGCCACAACTCAAGAGTATAAGCAGAATGAGTGACTTCATTAATCATATTAATTACATTGGACTGATTTACAAGCTGAATTTTGAACATTCCTTCGGTATAAAAAGCTTTCCCGAAATATGTTCCTTTGATAGACATCACCATCTGGCCAGTATTGATGTCCATCCTGAGGCCTGCTTTGCAGAGTAGGCCTCCTGAGATCAGGTTCTTGGCGATAGCAGGTACGTGCTTCATGCCTTGAAGCGTCAGAGACTTTCCCGAAGTCAGCTTCAACACCACCGTCCCGATCCCGAACACTTCAGCTTGTGCCTGGTTCGCCATCATAACCACTTCAGAAGTAGGTGTATAGGTGGTGAACCACTCCTTACTGGAGCAGACATGGCAGGAGGCTCCAGTGTCCACCCACCAGTCAGAGTCAATCCTTACCGCATCAACCTGTGCAATCATAGCAACAATGTCAGTGATCATAGATACCTTACTAGGCTCTCCTTGCTCTGATTGCTTCGTTTTTGCTTTGCACTCATTCTTAAAATGGCTCTTCTTGCCACACTTGAAGCAAGGCATTTGAGACTTTGGCTTCTTTTTCTTGATAGAAGTTTCTTTGACTTTTAGATTGTCAGGGTCCTTCTTCTTGCTGTGGGAAGCCGCCTGCTTTCCCCTTGGTACCTTGGTATGAACTATAATGGCGTTAGCCAATTGCTTGGACAGTACGTCCACCTTCAGTTGAGCCCGCATCAGGTCCTCAACATAGATTTCCTGCAGGAGATCTTCAAGGGTAATCTCCAGCTTCTTCCTATGCATGTTTGCATAGAACTTGCTCTATCCAGCGGGGAGCTTTGAGACAATCCCTCCAACAACAAACATGTCAGGGAGGGGCATTGCCTCGTCTTCCAACTTCTGTCGCAGTTTCAGGAACTCCTTCACCTGTGACAGCATAGACTTTTCGTCCTCAAAGAACCACTTGTGATATTTTTCAACCACAAATATTTTACTGCGGTTCTTGTCTTCTTCGTAGAGTTTTTCTAGAGACTCCCATATGTCTCTAGCGATATTCTTTTTAGAATAGGATTCTGCAAGGGAATCCTCCATAGCATTCAGGATAAGCAGCCTGCAAATGCTATTCTCTCTTCTCCACTTGGCCTGAAGTTTAGTAGCCGCAGTGATTGCGGCAGCAGACCCAGTATCTGGAACGGTAGGTTCTTCCTCCAGAAGCACGTGATCTACGTCTTTGAGTTGAAGGGTGAGATATATCTTCCTCTTCCAGACTTGGTAATGTTCTCCATCAAACTTTTCTAACTTACAAAAGTCAGAATTGAAGAGTGAAACATTAACGTTTTCCATCGTAGCAATAAAGCTTTGAGATTGTTAGTGCCGGGGCACAATTTTTTCCGATGGAAAACTGAGAATATGAAACAATTATAAAAAATAATGTTCCAACGCAACACTTCTAGGAAGGTTGCGCAAGTATAACGAAGATCTAAAAAGATATCGTTATGATATTACGAGAATCTAAAAAGATTTCGTAATCACAGCAGCGAAGAAGATGACAGGCGAAAGATGGAAGATGGCCTGCTGGGGTGAATGATCACCGTTGCTCAAAGTTTTATTCGCCCTACACGAACAGCTTCCAGGAACCAGCAAGTTCGTCGGAGAACTTGGAACACTCCTGCTCTTCTGACTCCTCGGATGGACACGAACTCCTGTGCAAAAGCAACGCTGGTGCGACGCCTTTCCTCTCTCTCGAAGGCTGCTGGAATTCGCAAGCAAATTTCGATCAGAACCGTGTTAAAGAACACGTCTGAATTCTCTGTTTACTTGTGCTTAAAAAACACTTCGTAAACTTTCTGTGGTGGCTTCTCTTTCTATTCTATATATATCAGCCTTGAGAGGGAGGATGCCTTATATAGGCCCTGCAGCAACTGGTCGGTTGCCACAAAGTTAGGGACGTGGTAATAACCACCCCGAACATGTAGCAACCGCCCAGAACATGCAAACGCACGTTCTGCTGCCAACTGCGCACACCCCGCGCTCCTTGCACTCTGCGCGACAGAGCGCGCACTGAACTGCGCACACAGCGCGCACTGCGCACACTGCGCACACTGTGCACGTAGCGAAACCAGCGAAACCAGCGCAACCCGAGCAACCCGCGCAACCCCAGCACAACCCTGCGCAACCTATCGCAACCAAGCGCAACCTGAGCGCAACCTGGGCGCGCACCTGGGCAGTGCAACTGGGCTTGTGCAACTGGTCAACGCAACTGGGCTTGCGCAACGTGGCAGCGCAAGTGGCTCGCGCAACGAGCGCAACTAAAGCGCACTATGCGCCTAGCGACGATGCTGACGTGCTAAGTGCAAAGTGCGCCATCAAAATGCCATATTACGCCTTATGAGCCCATGAGTCCGAGTCCGAGTCCGAGTCCGAGTCCGAGTCGCTAAGCCCCTACGGGGCTTAGCTCCCATAGAAATAAATTTCCCAAGAGCAAAAAGCATGCATGCTTTTATTGTTGATTTAATCATTTTCCCATTAGAAAAATAACCCCACATGGCACACCCATGTGCACCTCCACACCACATGTGCATCTCTAAAATAGGAAAGCTATTATATAGAGATACAACTCCTATGTGGGACTAAAATTCACTTAGAAAAAGACCAAACTCCAACATAAATTAACACTGAGAATGGCATTCTCCGTTTTATTTAACACGGAGAATGCCATTCTCCGTGTTAATTTACACGAAGAATGATTATTCTCCTGCGTTTTAACACTGGAATGACCATTCTCCGTGCCAAATTACACGGAGAATGGCCATTCTCCATTTTATTTAACATGGAGAATGGCATTCTCCGTTTTATTTAACACGGAGAATTGCATTCTCCGTGTTTCTAACACGGAGAATGGTCATTCTCCTGCGTTTTAACACTGGAATGACCAGAAACACGGAGAATGTCATTCTCCGTTTTATTTAACACGGAGAATGGTATTCTCCGTTTTATTTAACACGGAGAATGGCATTCTCCGTGTTTCTAACACGGAGAATGGCCATTCTTCGTGTTTCTAACACGGAGAATGGCCATTCTCCTGTGTTTTAATATTTGAATGACCATTCTCCGTGTAACCATTCTCCGTGTAATTTAGCACGGAGAATGGTCATTAATACTGAATAACCATTCTCCGTGTAAATTAACACGGAGAATGCCATTCTCCGTGTTAATTTACACGGAGAATGGTTATTCTCCTGCGTTTTAACACTGGAATGACCATTCTCCGTGCCAAATTACATGGAGAATGACCATTCTCCGTTTTATTTAACACAGAGAATGGCATTCTCCGTTTTATTTAACACAGAGAATGGGAGCATTCTCCGTGTTTCTAACACGAAGAATGGTCATTCTCCTGCGTTTTAACACTGGAATGACCATTCTCCGTGTTAGAAACACGGAGAATGTCATTCTCCGTTTTATTTAACACGGAGAATGGCATTCTCCGTGTTTCTAACACGGAGAATGGTCATTCTTCTGCGTTTTAACACTGGAATGTTCATTCTCCGTGCTAAATTACACGAAGAATGGCCATTCTTCATGTAAATTAAGACGGATAATGGCCATTCTCCGTATAATTTAGCACGGAGAATGGCCATTCTCCGTGTAAATTAAGACGGAGAATGTCATTCTCCGTGTTACTAACACAGAGAATGGCCATTCTCCGTATAAATTAAGACGGAGAATGCCATTCTCCGTGTTACTAACACGGAGAATGGCCACCCTCATGCGAAATTAACATTCTTCGTGTTCTAACACGGAGAATGCCCATTGTCCTGTATTTTATGGTCAGTTGAAACTTTGGAGGGCCATAACTTTTGACTGGGAGGTCGAAACGAGGTCCCGTTTGTCGCAAAATGAGCGTATCGTCGAGGAGCCTGAGATTAATAGCTTCTTCGTTAGACGGCCTTCCGAAATTTTAGAATCGCAAAAAAATGATGTTTGGACCTCCGTTTTAGCACTTTTGCCGTTTGTCTCGGTCTTTCCGAAATTTTCTGACGAGTTTTTGAAGATTTTTGAGGAGAAAACCTAGATTCGAAAGTGAGCAGCGTATGGAAGAAGATGAAGTATCGAAACATTTTTTTAAGAGCAGTTTCGTGGGTGTTTTCAATAAATTAAAAGGAAGGGCAAAAGGGTCATTCGGAACCCGCTTTGGATAAGTTTCTCTAATTCTGGGCACGCGATGAAAGTTTTTTTAGCGGTGGATTTTTCATGAAACTTTTTTAGTTTTTGGGCATTTCATAAATTTTCCCTTTTTTTAATGTTCGATTTTGATATCCTAATTTTATAAATTGCTCTTTAAAGTATAATTTTTTTCAATTTTGAAGTGCACCGAGACCAATTTAAAAACATATATTGTAGTACAAAATCACAATTTAAATACTTGTATTTTTTTAAGTATTTTTGATTACTTTAAAATTAGCGAAAAATACTCCAAAAGAACAATTTATAAAATTGTGATGTGAAAATCAAAAAATGGAAAGTTAATGTATCAAAAAAAAGCCAGAACCCTACAATATATGGCTGCAAACCATAGTTTACTCTCTGCCAAAATAAACACTCCGCCATTGCTACTTCACCAAGCTTACAAAAGCTAGTTATCACCATGGAGTATGGGATGCAATCATGCACCAAACCTTACTCGTGCGTTCAGAACAAGATCTGTATGATCGACGATTTTCCATAGCTTCAAATAATTCACATTTCAGAAGATCTGTATCATCGGTAAAATTCCCTGCCTCCCCGTAGGTGTCGATGTATACAAACCATAATCCGTTTGAGATTTAGGCACGTCGGCTTTGTCCTCAATTGGACATAATCCATTTGGTTCGTTTGGTTCGCGGAATCTCCGGGTTGGAAAAGGAAAGTAATTACTTTCCTATGTTTGGGTGCCAAAGGAATTGAGGAGGAAAGGAAAGTAATTTCCAATGGAAAGAAAATTAGGGAGAAAAGTGATTCCATCCATCCAAGCAAGGAATCACTTTTCCACATTGAAGTAATCACTTTCCTTTCCACATTCCTTGACATTTCCAAACATCGGAAAGGAAAATCAATGAAAAATAAGATTTCCCAAAGGAAAGGAAATGACAAGGAATTGATTTTCTTTCCCTTTCATTCCGCGAACCAAACGAGGCCGAAAGGAAATTTGATAGGAATTCTACTTTCCCATCCCCATGAAAAGTGGGAATTGATTTCCTTTCCGTGATTGTCGCGCCGCATCAACCAACTTATAGAAACAGGAAATATCATATTATGCTGACATTAGTACTATATTAGTACAAGAGCAATTTCAAGGTTAGGAAGACTGAACCACACCCACCTATAGAGACATAAACATCTTAGTTTTATTGAGTGCTCAAATCCTCTTAGCTTTCTGAAACAGTAACAAAAAGAGTTGTGGTTTTCACAAATGCACCAACATTATTAGTTTAGACATGGCAAATGCCCCCCAAAAGTGTCGTCTGTTCACAAAGTGCATAGTTCACTCCAAACTTCAAGCATAAACAGCATTAGAAAAAAGAAAAACCAGAAGCTTCAATCTGTAGCAAGCCCAAGCACCTCTCATGACATCTCATGCTTCCGGTACATCTGTGCGGATAGCTGATGGAAAAAAAGAAGACAGAAATAAACATTAGACCAATGTTCTAGGATATGGGCATTCATTTCAATTTACAGCTTACGGGTATATCATAAATCACAGGAAGACGACAGAAATAGTTTTGAATGCAACATGTTTCAGTCATGACTCCTGACGGTCTCACCAATATGTACGTTCCAAAACTTCACAGTTCTCTTCTGTGATTTCTATTGGTGAAATGGCAAGATAACGTAACCTCCTCCAGCATTTGTTCTTATTTCTAATAATAGATGTACATCAAGAAAGTTGAATGCCCAACAAAGCAATGAAACCAAGAATAACAACACACCAGCGAAGTGAGGAATCTCAACTCTAGAAAAGAACCTTCCTCCTTAAGATACTTATAATTCCCCAACTACCTACATTTCCAATGTATTTCTGAAATTCAACTGGTGAAATAACTTCCCTCCTGACCCCCTCCTCTGACAGCAAATTTGTTTCTAATCAAAGGAATATGTGTGTCAAGAAAACTACAATAGAAGCAGAAATAACAAAACAACCAGCTGAGTCTCACCGATATGTACGTTCCCAAAATTCACAGTTCGCTTCTGTGATTTCTATTGGTGAAATGGCAAGATAACGTAACCTCCTCCATCATTTGTTCTTATTTCTAATAATAAATGTACATCAAGAAAGTTGAATGCGCAACAAAGCAATGAAACCAAGAATAACAACACACCAGCGAAGTCAGGAATCTCAACTCTAGAAAAGAACCTTCCTCCTTAAGATACTTATAATTCCCCAACTACCTATATTTCCAATGTATTTCTGAAATTCAACTGGTGAAATAACTTCCCTCCTGACCCCCTCCTCTGACAGCAAATTTGTTTCTAATCAAAGGAAAATGTGTGTCAAGATAAATAACAATAGAAGCAGAAATAACAAAACAACCAGACGAGTCAGAATCTCAAGTCTAAAAATGAAGTCACCCTCCTTGGTACCTCCACTAAAATTAAAAAACCATGCAATAACTTTGATCCCCAAACCCATAAATTCTAGAAATTTTCTTCCTAAGAAAATAGTAACGTCAGAAAGCATATATCATGCCATGCACCTTCCATGCTGCCTGGATTACCCATAAACAATAAAAAAGGTGGATTTGCACATGAACATGACTTGCAAGTGCCTCTTTTGAGATCCAAGGATTCTTGCAACGACCATATGATATCTAACGACCCATGGTAGGTATAAACCCATATTGTACTATAAGCTTAAGTCGACAAGTAACATCAGCCACAGATCTTTCTCTAAAAAAACAGCTTATTTAACTACACCAAAATTACAGAGAAGTATCCCCAAGTTTAGAGTTGACTACACAAATCCTTTATTTTTATTCAGTCTACGAAGTGTCACTTCCTTCTCATTAGCAACTGATGTCTATCCTTTCATAGATCCTAGTAGCTAGTTCAATGGGCCATGTTGATCAAGTGTCAAGGCCGGGGGAACAGATTTCAAACAAAGGCATATGCTAACTGAAAGAGTCCAGTGGCGTGGCTCATTCTTTCCACTTGTAGCTTGACGGTGCAGCAGGCGGAATCCCAAGTCTTGGAAAAGGCAGAGAAAAGTAGCAGACTTGTTATGGAGAAGCTTTTGTTGATGGTATATTAGATCATACCGAATACATCTGTAGCCTACCCGCCTACAACCCCTCCCCCGAACATACGCAACCCAAAAATGGTTTATATTTTGAAATCCAAATATTCTTGCAAAAACGTCATTATGATAACTTATAATATGTTGTAGACATAACCCAAGTTGACTAAAAGCTTAACTTTATAAGTAACATCAGCCAATGTTCTTAGTAGTCAGGGTACCACCATAAATTGGCATACCAGTTATACAGACCATTATAGGATAATAAATTAAACCAAATATAGCCTGATTATTAATTAGCTAATTTAATGTTATAAAATCGTTCAATATATAGTATCTAAAGTTAACAGTTCCACTGTCTGGTCCAGTTTCCAGCCCAGTATAAACCGTACCAGACGGCATCCACCATTTTCTAGGAAGAGGGTTTTCTCCCATTATACATCGGGTTTACCGGTACTCGATTGGGACTGGCAGCAGTATTACCAGCTGGTATAAACCAGAATATCAACCATGGTAAGAACACAGGACATCGTCCTCAAATTTATTATAACTCATACTACAGACGAAAAGAATTGTGCAAAATCTGTAAGGTCAAAGTGCATAAATTAACTTTCTCCATATCTTTGTTAAAGCCACCTCCACTATGTTAGCAACAGTCGCATCCTTTCACGGGTTTAGAAAGCTACTTTCGATAGTGATCCCAACAGTCCCAAACTTGCATATCAAATTATACAAACAATTCCAATACTATCAGCTTCATGTTTATTTAAGATACTTTTTTTTGCCTCTTTCGTCGTCTTGTTTTCCAGCGAACTTAAGCTCAGAATACAACCTTGTTTGGTCCACTAAACCATTGTTGATTACAAAATAAACTCATCTTTCAAAACGTGATTGCATGTCATCATGCCAACTAGCTGAAGGAAGATCGAGGTTGAGATGCACATTAAGAAGGCCTCTTGTGGGTCTCAGATGACTCACATGTTTGCTCTACCCTAAATTTAAGACTTTGATTTGTAGAATCCAAGGGTATCCATCCACACAAAAAAAAGTTCTGGAACAGCCGACAGGTAAAAAGGCATTAAGTTTAGAACGTTAAAGTAAGTTATTAACAGAAAAATAGATGATAAGCTTACTATGAGGTGGCATCCAAATTTGTATAGGTTGAAACACCAGCTTTCTATGAGGTGGCCAGAGAACTAGTGTTGTTTCTTCCTAATTTAAAGGTTCACACTTTACTGTTATGACATGCACGCATATCCATAAATTTAAATGGATATCATGCAGAATTCCAAGAAAACCATACAGGCAAAACTCTGTTTCGCACACATATAGTCATGCAAGTGCCTTAGTGTACTAGGCATGGTGTTTCCCTATATCCATATCCATTGTTGGCTTCAATGTCTTAATCAGATGATAAAAAAAAACACTGATGATTTTCTAAAAAATGAAACATCCACCTAAACATCGACTCCAGTACTGTATGACAATACTAACATGGTTGGCATGCTTGTCATCCTAAATAAAAATAGTTTAGAAGGCCATGTCTTACAATTTACAGCATTGTTGTGCCTGTGAGGCATAATAAAATATGAGTAAAACTAACGGTAGATCAACTACAACAGATGGTTCCATCCAGATTCAAGGTGCATCAAATCCTAACAATAGAAAAAAAAATACTTGGTAACTTCATAATTAATAGCAAACAAAGTTATAATATCTCTAACACGAGAGTAGATTCTAATCCAACAAATAAAACAACAGTATACACACGAGAATCTCTTCACATAGAAGTAGAGCCTGAGTAACTCTAATTTTATCATAATTGATTTCAACAAGCAAGAATGAAACAGGATCCTAAAAGCAAACAAAATATAAAATTATAAATCCATATTCGAGACACATCACATGCCTACAACAAAGAGAGCCTTTACCCAAATTTTTGCGATCGGCTGTTTGAATCCTTTATTCCTATTCAGTTCTGATAAGGGCCATGGCCCTTGTAACACTAACAAAAAAACATATCCTTCTTCAAAACTCTAATCCATGTTTGTTTAGCCCTGCCTCTATAGACCAAACGGCTCCATTACCTACCAGACCCATAAAATGCTATTCCTAGAAAATGATCTGAAGCCTGGATATAGGGACAAACCTACATGAGCGACAAAGAGGAAACACAGATTTTACGTGTTTCTTGGGCTCGCCATCTATCTTCGTCCCAAAAAATCATTTACTCGTTTTTGTCATCCTAAATTTTCACTCCGGACATTAGAATCAAATGCGAACTCGTAAATAATAACAAACCACGTCAGACCTCAGAATAGATTCCAAAAATTAAAACAAACAATTACTTCAGTTAAATCCTTCAGGAATAACAAAAGCCTGACACATCAAATGCCGAACATCCCAATCCTAAAAGGTAACCAAACTCCTGCTCCCACCAGATGGTAGTCTCGTACCGAACATGAATCCATCGATACTCGTCCAACAACCATCCATTCATCAGTTGCGTCAACAAAATTCCCCATATAACCCTAATTCATACAGGAAAAATACGGACACGGCGACACGGACACGCACCGAGTTTGGTGTGTCCTCGCATTTTGCAGCGTCAATGTCGTGTCAAATACGTGTCCCGCACAGTGGCAACAGGGACAAGGCACCGACTTTTATGATCGCCCGAGCTTCCTAGGAGTCTAGGACTCGATGCTTTCAACTACAAACACATCAAACATAAACCTGGCGAATCCGTCCAGATCAAACACGCATCAAGCCACATAACCCTAATTCCAGACGCAGCCATAGAAACCCAATCGAACCAATCCAGATCGAACCCTATAAATGTGTCCGAAACCCTAGATCCGCCAAAATCGGCACCGAAACATCAACGAACGAAATCCTAACCCTAATCTAATGGAGAGAAGAAGAAGACGTAGAAGAGGGGCTTACTGGGCTTCTCGGGCTTTCCGTCGACCCACTTGGAGACGGAGAAGTGGACCTTCTCCCTCGCCGCCGCCTCCGACTTGAACGGCTCCTTCAGGCAGCCGCGGACCAGGGAGGCGCAGATGTTGGAGTAGGTTATGTAGGTCATCCCCGCGGCCCTCCAGAACGGAGCCGCTGCCACCGCGCCACCTGCCGCCACTGCCGATGCCATTTCTCTCTCTCTCTCTCTACTTTTCCTTCTTCGAGCGATAATTTGCGTCCCTTGGTTTTTTCTCTCATACTTGACGGGACCGTCTTGTACGGATATTTTCGTGATTTCACCAAGCTGGGCCCCGGTCAGAACTGGTCTTAAGAACCGGACCCATCTGCCTGTGTGGTCGAATCCCCCCCCCCCCCCCCCCCCCCTATTGGCATGGGTTACATACGGATTGACCTGCCAATGAAACGACACCACGTGACGGACAGGCCGGCCCATGACGGACAAGGTAGCATGGCTCTTTGTGATGGGTATTTCAGTTTTCTGAGATTATTGTAATCATAGACTATATTAGGTTAAGAGTTTAAGTTGTGCCGGTTAGAATTAAAAAGTTGAATTCTAAATTTTTATTTTTATTTTACTTTTTTTATTATATCATCTTTCTAGTATGTGTTGGTTGTTGTTTACTCATGTTTAGGATATAATAGAGAAAAATAAATTAAAAATAAAAATTCATAATCTGAAGTTTCCAATAGAACAAGTCAATGCTTAATCTCTAAGTTGATATAAAATCAAAGTTAAAGAAGAAATTTTAGCGGATATGAGATGAAAACAATGTAAATTAAATATTTCATTTGAAGGCTCCGGATCCGATGGATGGAACGAATTGTCACGTCCCGATTTTGAAGAATCGATAGTAGTCCCCCGAGCGTGATGCCGTGCGAACCTATGTTGCGATCGCACAAGGCATAATCATAAGGTAATCCGAAACATGTCAACTAAGAGAGAGCACAGACAAATTGAATAACACATTAAGATAGAGAAACTTTGCATTTTATTGATAATAGACATCATTTACAGACTCTATTACAATCGTGCCGCGCGGGCTTTACAACATGACTCGAATACAAAATGAGTGCCGATGAGATAGCCATTCCATACATACATCTCTCATTTACAACAAAAATATTCCAGCCACCTGGATGCGAGGGATGCCGAGACATGTTCCTTGGACTTGTGGAGAGTCTTCAAAAGTTCAGTGGCGGGGTCTTCGACGCGCGGTCGAAGCTTCAAAAGCACGAACGTCGCCTAGCTAGTTGGCGCGTTCTTCCTGATTCCTGGCACCTACAAAGAGCAAGAGTCAGTACGATCACATGTACTGGCGAGTGGCTAATTAAACCCAAGCTCTGCATTTGGTTCAAGCAGTTTTATAAAACATGTTAGCTATTTTTGTGATCTTTCTAAATATCCTGATTGATTTGCATGTTAACATGTTTTGAGACAAGCATCTAAAATTGTATACCTTGAGCAGTTATCATAATCATCATGTGTCACGTGCGTTAGTTCAAGCAGTTAAAGGGGTGTGAAGGTCACTGGCAATGTCAATCCATTATGGACTATAGCTGGGTTAGACGGCGACCCTTTCGCGGCAGGTAGCGAGCCCTGTGCGAAAGTTCCCGAATCACCCACGCCGATGAAAATCCTCCGTACTCAAAATGAGAAGATACACAAGATTCAACAATTGGCAAACTAAAGCATTTATGAATTTAGAAGCAACTTGACAAACACAATAAATGATGAAACAAACACACAGCACAAATAATAATTTTAACGAGGAACCGTAGACCTTTATGTCCCGGCTGAAACCTCAACAAACCAATCCACTATAATCAAAAGAAGTTCAAAGATGTAACACTTACTAAGACAAGCAAGCCACCCACAACCATACCAACCCCATCTCTCAAACTCGAGTCCACAAGCTCTTGAGAAAGCAGTCTGGTCCTCCTTTTGGTTCTCCGCGGGATCAGACGCAACACCAATGCAATATGAATGTATGATGAAAAAGAGTGAACAGGTTTTTCGAATAGCTACTGTGTGTTTTTGAGAAAAACCAATATGTGCTAAGCCTCAAGGTTTAGCTCTATTTATTTACTCAATCAAAACAATTATGTTTGAAAGAATAACCGTTTTAGATAACAAAGACCGATTTTGCTAAACAACAAAGTTGTTTAACAACAGAGTTGATAACAACAAAGTTGTTTAACAAAAACCAAATTTGTTGCTTATGTTGATAACAACAAAGTTGTTTTAACAGAAGACCAACCCAGGAGAGGCTCACGTTGGTTTAAAAAAACTGTTTTAGAAAGATTTTTGTAGATTAAAGGCTCAAAGCTTTTTCTAACGGTTCAGATTTAGTTCTTCATTTAACAGGGACATGTGATTTATCTCATAAATCTAATTTATAATAAATAATTACATAACAACCTAGATACTCCCTATATTCAAGTTCAGTATCTAACCTTAAGTGCAAATGGCCCTAAGCTCTACATGAATGACATACCTGTTTGAAGAAACCAGCCTTGATCTTGAGTGAACTCGAGTAGTTGCACGACCCTCATCTCATAAAGAACCTCTCATAAATGGTTGATGCATGCAAGACAACAATTTGGGACTTTCAATCTCCCCCATTGTCGTAGCATGTATCAAAAACCATTTATGAACATTTTTAGGCTCTGTCCTAGACTACCCAAATCCTAAAAGTGATTACATCCAAGATAGTACAATGATAAGCGCGAAAAGAGCTATGTTAAGTGAAATTCACGCCCGCATCCTTAAGTCGCTCCCCTTATCACTCCAAACAACAACAAGACTAAGTTCGTCATTCCTTTGAAGCTTAATCCCTGAATGTGTTTTGCATACCTGAAAATTCCATCTTAAATGACAAAGCAGGTTTTAGATACAAAGTATTGTTAGTTTAAAGAAATTCAATAACAGATCAATTTTTAAACATTTTCAGGTAGAGATAAGCTTTCAGAATGATGACAGTGAGATATCAATATATAATTTCTGTTTCAGCAAGTATTCAGACATATGGGACAGAGTATCAGAGTGTTGTAGCAAGTAATCATACATAAGAGGCAGCGTATCACACAGCGTATCAAAGCTAGGCAGCGTATCAGAGCGTATCAGAGCCAGGCAGCGTATCAGAGCTAGATAATACAGTAACCTGAAATCAGACTCCCCCACAATAATTAGACCAAAAAAAATTGAGTGAGTCATACTGAAATCAGACTCCCCCATAATAACTCCCCCATAATAACTGAAATATATCCAAAACAATTGAGTGAGTCATACTGAAATCAGATGAATACATTGAGTGAGTCATACTGAAATCAGATGAATACCACTGATCATCTGATACATATAATACCATCTCCCCCATTTTTTGAAACATGCTAGACAATACAGCAACTAGACATACCCAACTAGATCCGGGTGGTGAGAGAGTGCGGCCAAACATCATGATTAGTCCATCAAGTACAAAACACAGAAAATCGGGAAGAAGAAGAAGAAGAATTTAAATAAAGTGGCCCAAAAAAAATGCGAAATGCAATCTAAGATGATATGAGATATCAAGGAGCCATGTTTGATTGAATTGATATCAAAATGAGATAAATTCCAAACACACCACAGTAAATCCATACAAATATAGATAATTGTCAAAAATATAGAAGAATGAAAGCACGGGCACAGATTGACTTCGTGTTGTGTGTGTGAGTAATTTCATAACAAGTCTCAACTCCTCAGACATATATATCAAGATAAGCATGACCAAGTATAATCAAAGGGTAATAGAATAAATTTTTATGTTGCCGTTATGGGTGGCGATATTATCAATTTTGTACGGATTGACAACTCCCAAGCTAGTCAGCTTTAGGGTGCCGGGTTTCAAGATACCCCTACGAATCATTATATCATTGATAATATACCCTCCGCATTGAAAAAATTAAGGAGAGGAACCATCCCATTGAACGAGTTTTTGGATGACAAGTCCCAGCCTAGTTAGGCTTAGGCTGTCAGGTTTAGAAAAACCCCTACGAACCTACTAACTCGGGTGGATACATACCTGTACTCCTAAAACTTAAGTAATTGAATAAGAGGCAATGTATCACTATCAATCTACTACTATGAATAATACTTTATCATGCAACCAATCAAATATGTAGAGGAATATCGACTTGATCATGTGTTACTAGTGTTATAAGGATGAAATCAATCAAGCCCGACCACTATGCAAACTTATAGACAGTTTGACAGTATCAGACATTAAATATGAAAGCATATAATGCATCTGATCATTATCAAGATTTATCAATCATATCTATCAATCAGACTTCATGATCCAAAAAATGAAAATATTTTTGTATATATGTATGAAAATTTTAAAACAAATGCATGAGTCCTACTTGATATATGAAATGAAACCAGATTAGTTCAGAGAGCAAACTCCGATTGCTCTTCTAAGCTCCTCAAACCGATTGACGTCAAGAGGTTTAGTAAACAAATCTGCAAGTTGTTTCTCAGTGGCCACATATTTAAGTTCTACTTCCTTATTCTCTACAAGTTCTCGAATGTAGTGATGTCGAATATCAATGTGTTTTGTACGTGAATGAAAAACAAAATTTTTGCTCATTTGGATTGCACTCATATTATCACAAAGAAGTGTCATACAACCTTAAGGTAAACCATAGTCACTAAGCATCTGTCTCATCCAGACAAGTTGAGTGCAACAACTACCAGCAGCAATATATTCTGCCTCCGCAGTGGAAAGAGAGATAGAATTCTGAGTTTTACATAACCAACTTGTGAGATTAGACCCTATGTAAAAACAACCACCAGAAGTACTCTTTCTTGTATCAATGTGACCAGCCCAATCAGCATCGATGTATCCTGAAATCTCACAAGAAGTGTCAAAAGTATACCACAATCCATAATTCAAAGTACCACTAACATATTTAATCACTCGTTTTACAGCCAATAAGTGTGTTTCTTTTGGATTTGCCTGAAAACGTGCACAAACACCCACATTAAATGAAAGGTCAGGACGACTAGCACAGAGATAGAGCAAGCTTCCAATCATACTCCTATACAACTTAGGGTCAACATCCTTACTCGAATCATCCTTAGATAGCCTAGTCGAAGTGCTCATAGGAGTACGAGCAAATGTGGCATTCTTCAGCCCAAATTTCTCTACCAAACCCTTAGTATACTTTGTTTGAGAAACAAAAATGCCATTTTCTAACTGTTGAACACCCAATCCTAAAAACATGGTCAACTCCCCAACCATACTCATTTCAAACTCACTAGACATGAGTTTTGCAAACTCATCAGCCTGAGATTGAGATGTGGAACCAAAAATTATATCATCCACATAGACTTGAGCAACCAGAACTCCTTTGTTAAAATTCTTATAGAACAAAGTCTTATCTACACTACCCCGCTTAAAACCCTTATCAGTAAAAAAATGGCTAATCTTTCATACCAGGCTCGTGGAGCTTGCTTTAATCCGTAAAGAGCTTTGTTTAATTTGTAAACATAGCTGTCATGGTGTGGATCTTCAAAACCCTTAGGTTGCTCAACATATACTTCCTCTTTGAGCAACCCATTTAGAAAAGCGCTTTTAACGTCCATCTGAAACAGATTAAAGTGTAAGTGACAAGCAATAGACAATAATAATCTTATGGATTCTATACGAGCAATGGGGGCGTATGTTTCATCAAAATCTATTCCTTCTTCCTGTGTGTAACCTTGAGCCACAAGTCTAGCCTTATTTCTAACAATTTTACCCTCACTATCAGTTTTGTTCTTGAAAACCCATTTGGTCCCAATAACATTTGTATGAGATGGCCGAGGTACTAAGGTCCAAACATTTTGTCGACTGAACTGAGTTAATTCTTCCTGCATGGCAGAAATCCAAAACTCATCAAATAGGGCCTCCTTGATGTTTTTGGGCTCAACTGAAGACAGATAGCAAACACAGTTTATAAAATCAGTTGTATGTGATCGTGTGCGTATTGAGTCAGAAACATTTCCAATTATATCCTTTAATGAGTGATTTTTTGTTAATCGAGTAGGTCTGTCTTCAAAGTTTATATGATGAATGTGCATTTCTTCTTCAGTTAAATGAGGAGTATCGGAATCAGGTGTAGACATGGTCCGATCGAAATCATGAGGAATATTAGATACCTCATTGTTATTAACAGCAGCAGGTTTCTTTGAAGTATCCGCCTGTTCAACTAATGGAAAACTAAAGCCATCATCATCTATATTTGAGGATGTACGAGCATCATCCACAACAACATTCATAGATTCAACTACCACCCCAGTTTGTTTATTTAGAACTTTATATGCTCGTGAATTATTGCAATATCCCAAAAATAGACCGGCCTCACCTCTAGAATCAAACTTTCCCAGGCTATCTCTGTCTCGATAGATCCAACAGGGACTCCCAAACACTCTCATGTGTTTTATGCTAGGCTTCCTATTGAACCAAAGTTCATAAGGGGTATGGGTTGTCATAGGCCGAATGTAAACCCTGTTAATGATGTAGGTGGCTGTGCTAACAGCTTCCTTCCAAAAATACCTAGGAACGACCACCTCATGTAACATCACACGTGCCATTTCTTGAATAGTACGATTTTTTCGTTCCACCACTCCATTGGACTGTGGGGTATATGGAGCAGAGAATTGGTGTTGGATACCATAGTTTTCACAAAACTCAGCAAGGCCTGTATCCTCAAATTCTCCACCGTGGTCACTTCGAATTCTCACAATAGAGACATCCTTTTCAGTTTGAACTTTAAGACTCCAAACTCGAAATGCTTCAAACGTATCAGATTTTTCACGAAGAAAAGCAGTCCAAGTGAATCTAGAAAAGTCGTCAACTAAAACTAGAATATATTTTCGACCATGCCTACTCAATGTCCTACTAGTCATGAGATCCATATGAATTAAGTCCAAGTATTGAGTAGAAGGAATGTTATTAGAATTTTTGTGAGGAGCTCTAGTTTGTTTACCTACCTGACACGGTCCACACACAGTATCTCTGACGCATCCTAGTCTAGGCAAGCCTCTAACTAATTCCTTAGAGGAAATAAGATCAAGAGTTTTATAATTCAAATGCCCCAATCGTCGATGCCACAGTTTGGCATTACTATTTCGTGCAGACAGGCAAGTGAGATCGACAGGACTTAAGAACATAACATACACATTACTGAAATCCCTCCTTCCATACATGACAGAGTTTCCATTATCGTCAATGACCCGACATATGTCACGTTTGAAGATTACATCTGAAAACTGATCACAAATTTGACTAACACTTAACAAATTTACTTTACATCCAACAACATGATAAACATCATGAATTGCCGGCATCCCATTCTTTATTACTGTGCCTCTCCCAACAATATTACTCTTCTTTCCATCCCCGAATGACACTAAACCCCCAGCGTACGAAGTGTAATCTGTTAAGTATTCTTTATTTCCAGTCATGTGATGTGAACAACCACTGTCCATGTACCAGACAGTAGCATCGTAGGTTGCATTAAAACAAACACTTGCTACATGGCAAACAACTCTCGAGTTTTTTAAAATAGAAGATAAGGCAATCATGTCATTTTCAGACAACGTTTCAAGAGCATTTACTACATCTTTCCTTACCCAGATTTGTTTTGAATCATTTTTTGATTCAACATAATTGCTAGCCTTCTTTGTTTCCTTTGCTTTCTGAATGTTCTCGCTGAACCTGTATGGAACAAAGGTTTTGGAATGTGAATAATCAAAATTTCCATAGTAATTAAAACCATTAGAGTAATAAGATTCATACCAGCAGTTATGAAAGGTATGACCTCTCTTTCCACAAGTGTAGCAAACTGGAATCCTCTTATATCTGTGAGCCATCGACTTATTTGATTTGTTCAGGTAATAAGGAGTGTGTTTTTCTTTGTGAGTGTAAGAATCTACTGGAATGTTTTCTTGGAGCTCTATTGGTTTAACAAACTTAGTTATATTAGGGTCCCCACTAGTAGTTGTGGATCCAGTGTAACCAAGACCCCTTGTGTCCTTAGTTTGTTTTCCAACAGTAATCATGTGGTCGAGTTTTAATGAACTTGTGTTAAAAGATCTAAATTGCTTTTTCGAGTCCTCCAAAGCTTTCTTGGTTGACACAAGTTCATTCAAGGTGCTTTGGTGGACTTCATACAGAGAATTTAGTTCAACTTGTATTATAGCATTCTTTTTAATCAACATTTCCTTTTCTGTCTTAAAATCACGTTCTAAAGTAGTCATATCATTCAACCCAGCTATTATAGATTTATTAAGAGTATCAATCTCAGATCGTAAAGTAATCATAGTTAGTCCAAGATCATCATTTTTGGCAGATTCAATAAGGTACAGAGATTCCCAATCTACAGGATCCACAACAGAATCATAAGAGCATATGCTTGAAGTAGATTTAGCCATCAAATAAACAAAGTTAGCAAATTCTTCACTGGGGACATCCTCATCATCTCTTGACTCATACTCAGTCTCCCATGAGGAAACTGAGAAATTCGCCATGACCACCTTAGGTTTATTCTTACTGGGATAATCTTTAGCTATGTGACCGATGCCTTTACATTTAAAGCACTCAAGAATAAACGTATCAAGCTTTGATTTGGGCTTAGGTGCAGTGTATGTGTTACTCATAGATTTGTCATTATTATCAGACCGAACAGTAGATGAAACATTATTATAAGGAGCAAATTTGTTTCTCTTGTTTATCCATTTTTTCATGTTCACCCCTAAAACGGCTAAGTGTTCATTTATGGAATTTAAATCGTATTCATCAACATGGCAATCAAAATCATCAGAGTAAACATTTGAATGTGTTTTGCTAGAAAACGCAATGGATTTGTTCTTCTTAGGTTCATCTCGTTGTGCAATCTCTAAGGAGACTTCATAGGCTCTGAGTTTACTAACGAGTGTAGCAACAGACATTTTTTGAATGTTTTGAGCTTCCATGATTGCGTCCTTTTTAGAGGAAAACCTTTTAGGCAAAGTTCTAAGTATTTTCCTAACAACATACACGTCCTCATAGGAATATCCAATAGCAGCAGCTTTATTTATAATTGTTGAAAGTTTAAGATAGTAGTCATCAAATGTTTCGTGTTCATGCATACGACTATCTTCGAATTCAGTTTGAATGGCTTGTAATTGTTGTTCTTTGACTTGTTCATCACCTTCATAGGCGAGTCTAATGGCTTGCCAAGCATCATGAGACGTGGTGCAGGTACTGATTCTATTCGCCTCATTATTGTCTAGCGCTGTAAATATAGCATTTAAACCTCTTGAATTGTTGCTAGCCGATAACTTTTCATCAGCCGTATATTCAGCTCTAGGTTTAATTTCCCTTTTTTTCAGTCTCAGTAGCAGTAGCTGTAGTAATTTTAATTGGCTCAACCCAATTGTTTTCAATAAGATTCCAAACATCTGACCCAAGAGCCATAAGATAGATTCTCATTCGAACTTTCCATTGAGGATAATTCTTGCCAGTGAATGGTGGAATCTTATTTCCACTTAATCAACCCTCATAATTGCTTGATGACATTGTTAAAAAATGTGTATCAACGGATCACTCAGTGCGTAGAGGCTAACTCTGATACCAATTGAAAATCATCCGTACTCAAAATGAGTAGATACACAAGATTCAACAATTGACAAACTAAAGCATTTATGAATTTAGAAGCAACTTGACAAACACAACAAATGATGAAACAAACACACAGCACAAACAATAATTTTAACGAGGAACCGTAGACCTTTATGTCCCGGCTGAAACCTCAACAAACCAATCCACTATAATCAAAAGAAGTTCAAAGATGTAACACTTACTAAGACAAGCAAGCCACCCACAACCATACCAACCCCATCTCTCAAACTCGAGTCCACAAGCTCTTGATAAAGCAGTCTGGTCCTCCTTTTGGTTCTTCGCGGGATCAGACGCAACACCAATGCAATATGAATGTATGATGAAAAAGAGTGAACAGGTTTTTCGAATAGCTACTGTGTGTTTTTGAGAAAAACCAATATGTGCTAAGCCTCAAGGTTTAGCTTTATTTATTTACTCAATCAAACAATCCTGTTTGAAAGAATTACCGTTTTAGATAACAAAGACCGATTTTGCTAAACAACAAAGTTGTTGAACAACAGAGTTGATAACAACAAAGTTGTTTAACAAAAACCGAATTTGTTGCTTATGTTGATAACAACAAAGTTGTTTTAACAGAAGACCAACCCAGGAGAGGCTCACGTTGGTTTAAAAAACTGTTTTAGAAAGATTTTTGTAGATTAAAGGCTCAAAGCTTTTTCTAACGGTTCAGATTTAGTTCTTCATTTAACAGGGACCTGTGATTTATCTCATAAATCTAATTTAGAATAAATAATTACATAACAACCTAGATACTCCCTATATTCAAGTTCAATATCCAACCTTAAGTGCAAATGGCCCTAAGCTCTACATGAATGACATACCTGTTTGAAGAAACCAGCCTTGATCTTGAGTGAACTCGAGTAGTTGCACGACCCTCATCTCATAAAGAACCTCTCATAAATGGTTGATGCATGCAAGACAACAATTTGGGACTTTCAGCCGATTCATGGGTGGCGCTTGCTATACTCGTTTCTCCCGAGCCGAATCGGTTCCTTGGCCTAAGCAACCGTTCGAGGAAACTACGCCTTATGCATAAGTTGTCCAATGACCGTTTTGCAGATGCATGAAATATTCTATCTTTTTACTAGAACTTTTAACTTTCTCTTTTGGTGTGAAACTGACCCTTTTCTTTGAACTTAGTCATTTATGCACTTTAGTCGTATCGTTGCGATAAACGTTAATCGATTCATCCTTTGGTTTGTATAGGATAAGTAAATAAGGCATAAGAAAGCTTGCGTCAGTTTTTCATGTAAAGCAGTTCGATAGCAAGTGTTTCGTGAAGAATCGTGTCATGATTTCATTGATTCTACACTATGGCGACAAGCATTATTTTTGTGTTTCATATTTAATTCAGAAACAGAGGGTCGAGGCGAAGAAGGTCAGCCACTCACCTTAGTCTTTGCTTCAGGCGAGAGACTGGTTGGCTGCGCTTAGACGTCGCCTACGCGATCACCTGTAATCTCTTAAGAAATTGATTATAACACTGTATTATTCAAGGAATTCGATACGAATGCAAAGTTCAAAAATGCAAGCCATGAAAACCATCAAAAATATTCACGAAAATGCATTCACGAAAACCAAAGCAAAAGCAAGTGCTGCATGAAAAGCAGAGCAATGAGAGGTCTTTCCCGACTCAGCTGCAGAACCAATCCTTGAGGCACAACCCGCTAAATATGGGACTTGATTCCGAAGAATCATTTCCATAACGATAAAAGGATCTTAATTCAATCGTTTCCGTTCGACCGATTCATCCGATCCCGATCTATTGATCCCGACCGAATCGGTAGCAACAGTGTTCCTTTCTCGTGTACCCCGTGGACAAAAATGGAACACGATGTAGGGACGTGTAACACCCTGTTTTCTGAAATTGGGAATTTTTGAAAATTTATTATTTTTATTATTTATTAGTGGTATTTTAGTCATGGTATGATTTTCTGGTGATTTTAGTTAGATTAAACCATTTTCTAAGTCATGCTAAGTCATGACTTATGACTTTGTAATTTTGGTTAGTATAACTTATTGTAAACCCTAGTTTCCTTAACCTAGACATTGCCATGACCATGAGAACTTGACCATAGGCTTAGAATATCATTTTAGTGATTTTTGGCCATAGGGGTATTTTGGTAATTTTTAGGAATTTATTTGGAATTTAGTGGGATTAGTGAGATATTACTATTCATGGACTTCTTAATTAGTGACTTGCTAATCCCTAACCTAATTACCCTAATCCATAGGTTAGCTACTAACCTAGAATGGCTAAGGATGATATTTTCATTTAGTTAAAGGAAGGGAAAATATCTACATTCACCTTTATTGATATTTTGCTTAAATTGTGCAAAATATCAATTAATTGTCACATAAGTCTTTCTCTTAGCCTAGAAGTAAAACCACACCATGCCACCCTAGTCCTAGGCCATACTTGGCCGGCCAAGGCACCCCCCCCTTTGGGTTGATCATTCTATATATATTGGTTCATTTCTTTGCATTTAAATTTACATGTTTAAACCATCAAAATAGCCTTTCCTTGAAAAATCCACAACTCTCACCATAGTGATCCAAATCACTTCAAACTTCTTGCATTGGGTTCCTACAATCTAGAGGGAGCTTAAGGAGGCTAGCAAGCAAGTATTCACAAGCTAGGACACACCAAGACTAGTGGACACCACTTCTCATTTTTGTGTTTTTTTCAAGAAAACCACATCACAAGGTAAATATATGCAAACCTAGTTATTACACTGTTTTTTCTTCACATATGCATGCTCATAGGCATAACCTAGCTGTGGGTAGGGTTTGGTGAAATTAGGAATTGATTCGTGTCCGTATCGGACACGTATCATGTTTTATGCATGGGTGTTTGGTTAAATGCCACAGAGAAGGGATTTACTGTTTTTGCAAAACTAATTGAACAAAAACCTAGCCTAGCTAACCCTAACCCTAACCCTGTGTCACTGAGCACAATTTGACTTTGTGTCGTGTCCAAAATTGGACACACAAGCTCTCGGGACACAGTGCAATGCACAGAAATTGTGTCCTGCTACCACAGTGTCCCCACGCACTGTACAAGCCGCGTGGACACGCCAAAATTGGCACAGAGCACGGGGCAATGACTGACAGGTCATCCCCAAAGTTTGGGATGACCTCGTGTCGTGTCGGACACGGAATCGTCCCCGCAAGGGTCGTTCTATACACAGTGTACACACACGCAGACACTAGACTTTGAACGTGTCGTGTCCACTGTACACGACACGTAGACACTTGGTACTGACATGGACACGAAGCCTGTATATAGGCGAACACATTGGACACAACCACGTGGTGTCGCGTGTCCCGTGTCGCGAACACGAGACACGCGAAAACGCTGACACGCAGTCTGAACACGTAATTTAGGGCTTCTGATACGTGTGTCGTGTCCCCTCTACACAACACGTGGACACGTATCAGGCCCATGGACACGAAGCCCAACCCTAAGCGCACCTTCGGGCACGAGCACGAGGCCTGTGTCGCTTTGTGTCGTGTCCTAGACCCCTATTGGTTTTACACTGTGTCGGTTAAACCTAATTTACCCGGGTGACTTTAAATCCTTGTGGACACGCCGTGTCGTGTCGTGGCACCGTGTCAGGCTACTAGGGACCTAGTCTAACCTAGGGGCTGTCATTACCAACCGAGCTTGGGTCACCTTAGTTCGGTTTAGGTGATGTTTGAACTAACCCAAGTTGGGTTTTCACTGTCCAATTTCCAGTTTTCTGGAAATTCCAGATTTTTGCAAAATCGATTTTTGAATCGATTTTGCTATTGATTTTTGCATTGTATTAGTGTATTTTAATGTGTATATGTGTAGTATATGTATATTTGAGGGTGTGGGTCGAATTTGAGGGGATTTGGATGTGTGTGTGTATAGTTATGTATATATATACATATCTATGTATATATGTTATGTGTGTGTGTGTTTGGGGGTTTGATTGTGGGTTCCAGGTTCTGGAATTTCCCCCCCCATTCCTGTTAACTCTCTCTCCCAGTCTCTCTTTCTCTCACTCATTCTCTCTCTCTCACTGTAAGTCTCTCTCTCACACTCCTCTCTATATATATTTATGTTTTATATATATAGGTTTGTTTATATATATATATGATATATATATATATATATATATTGTATTAGGTCACATATATAGATATATATATATATATGTGGGGCTTGGGTATTACATATATAGTGTATTCCCATATAGGTATATAGATAGTAGATAGATGTGTATATCTATATATATATATAGATATAACTTGCTAAGTCTAGGTTTATATAGAAACCTATAAAAATAGCCTATGGAAACCCTATGACTACCCATGGCCTATGGCCAGGATTATTAGCCTATGGCTTTGGGGTTAACCCTAAAAGCCTAAAACCCTACTAGTTAACCTTGTTGACTAAGGGTTGACCAAAGTCAACCTTTGGTCAAAAGTGACCTAGTTGACCTAGAAATGACTAGGAATGACCTAAATCAACTAGTTTGACTAGTTTGACTAAAACCCTAACTAGTTTAACTAGTGTTGACCTAGCTTTGACTTAGAGTTGACCATGTTTGACCTAATTATCCTTACTGACTAGTCTTTGTTTGACCAATACCTTAGTTGGTCTAAGTTTGATTTAGACTTGATCCAGATTGATCATGTTGACTAGTATTTGACTAGTTGATTAGAGTGTTGACCAGTTTGACCTAGAATCATGTAGTTTGCATAGTAGACTTCATATTTACTATTAGAATACATTGTGACTTGTGTTGCTCTGATTAGGAGCCAGACACCTCTCCTCAGACAGTATATCTTCTTCAGACATTCAGTTATCAGGCGAGTACATTCTCTGACCGTTTCATATTTGCCAGGATTTATATTCTTACTCTAGATTACTTTACTTGATGCTGACACGATTGTTATCACGGATTTGTACTATATGGATCTTTTCATGAGATGTTATCCCCTACGGGAGCATCAGATACAGCATGTTGTGCTTTTCACTATCATCACGTATCTCTATGCTTTCATAGATTCACGAATCGCTTGTGACTCATGTACTCTCATGAATCACAGAGCCTCTCATGAATCTCCCATTTATGGGCTTATCACGAATCTTAACGTAACCTGAATGGATCCTTGTGTATTGATTGGGGATGGGGGAGTGGAAATAGTCATGTGGATATTACCCCAGTAGCTGTAGTCATGAATCACTTCTAGCTGTAGTCATGAATCTCCTATGCTATTTCACATGTCTATATTTTACTCTGACTCACTAGACACTGCTAGTTCTCTATATACAGTAGATATTTCATTACAGTTATCTCTTTTGCTACATGTATCTTCCTTCAGCAGTTCCTGTATTTTACTCTATTGCATGCTTTATATCTCCTATCATTCTATGCACTGCGTGAGATGTATTGTGCTCGTTCCCGTCCTGATTGGACCTGTTGAAAATATTACAGAGGATGAGGAGGAGGCCCTGGTATCTACCTATTATGGAGCAGGACTAGATGATACTTATGTTGTGGACCCTCAGCAGGATCCACCTGCAGCTGAGGATGTTGTTCCAGTAGTCTAGACCAGTTTAGCCTAGGCAGTCTTTCTATATTTACTTTTGTCTCACATCTGAGTTGTATTTTGAGATGTTGAGTTGTGTATAGACTCTTAGTCTTGTATTATGAGCTGACATTCTGGATGTTATGTATCTTAGACACTTAGTCTTATTTCATCTATGCTATGGTTCACTTTGAGTTACTATCTATCTTCTGTCTTTCGTTCTTCTACCCTAGATGTGATTGAGATGTATATTGTTATGTCACCTCCATTCGGAGAGTATAAACTGTACAGGTACTTTGGTACTGTTAGATGATTGACCTAGGACAGCGTTCTACCGCCGATACTGCGGCGTAGGCTGGGCGTTGTTACGTTCTCGTACCCTAACAGTGGGTGCGGGTCGTGACACGTTTTTAGTGGTGGCCCATGCAGGTCTCGAGTTTATGTAGTGGTATTCGAACTAGAGTATCACTACAGCCTGTGATAGGATTTAAGGAATAGGCTTAGAGAGAGTGGATGCTCAATCACAATTAGGAAAATTTCCATGGATTTGAATCTACTGACTTTTGTTCAAATCTATATAATCTATTTCATATTGTCCTTTGATACTATCATCCTTGTACCGTTATTGACTTCCTTATTGATCTGTCTTCAGGATGGTGGAGACACGATCGCAGCGTCTCGGTCCAGGTGATACCACTGAGAGGTCTGCCACCTCTCGTCCAGCTCACCAGGACCCGGGGACTGCAGCTCCCCTTACTCCAGCTCATGTGGGAGCTTCTGCCACGTTTGGGGGTGCACCTCTACTTATTCGGGGGACCATCCCAGCTACCCCAGACATGCCTCCCCCGCAGTTTCGTCAGCCTCAGTTTGAGCAGCACCAGCAGCACCAGCAGTACCAGCAGCAGATGCCATCTGGATTTGTGGATGCTGCACAGATGTTTACATATTTCCAGCAGTTCCTAGAGTCGCAGCAGACCCTACAGTAGCGTCAGACGACGGCATTTACCAGAGGCATAAATGATGTCCATCAGCTGGCTACAGCGACGATGGAGAGGTTGGCAGCCCAGCCACAGGGAGGATCAGGACAGCCGCAGCAGCAGAAGATTCCGGGCATTCAGGACTTCAAGAAGATGAACCCCAGGGACTTCTTGGGGACTGAGGGGATACTTTATGCTGATGACTGGATCGAGCACATTGAGGAGATCTTCCGACTGGCGGAGATACCAGCCGGACTCCAGGTCGAGGCAGCAGCCAGCCAGATGCGGGATCTTGCCCGTACCTGGTATCAGACGGACCCGAGAGTAGGTACTCCAGGGCAGGCATGGAGAGCTTTCAAGGAGCTCTTCAAGGGGAAATTTTTCCCAGATCAGGCAGTCGGTACTTTGGAGACACAGTTCGAGAACCTGGTTCAGGGGAACCAGACCGTAGAGGAGTACGCCGGTGAGTTTTGCCGGTTGAGCAGATTCGTGGAGGGCCTTAGCGAGGCAGCGAAGGCGAGGAGGTTCAGGAAGGGCTTGGTCAAGGAAGTCAAGTCCTTGACCAAGAGTGAGAGGAGTGCCACCTTTGAGGATATTCTAGCAGGAGCGATGGCGGCTGAGGATGATCTTGAGCTGAAGCTCAAGAGGGGCCGTGATACACAGGGAGCAGGCAACAGTGGAGGTCAGGCCAAGAGGCCTCACTATCAGCAGCAGCAGAGGCAGCCACAGCAGTATCAGCAGCCGAGGCAGCAGCAGCAGGCCCCGAGACAGCAGACTACCAGTTGTCCCTACTGTAAGAAATTGGGACATGGATGGGGAGAGTGCAGGAAGAGGTTGGGCTCGTGCCTACTATGTGGGGAAGCAGACCACCAGCTGAGGGAGTGTTCCCAGTACACAGGCAGAGTAGCACAGGGAGCAGCACCAGGAGCTGGAGCCAAGGCTCCGGTAGGACAGCAGCAGAGAGGACCATTACAGCCACAGCAGCAGAGATTTTTGCAGTTCCAGCAGCAGGCTGGAAGGGGTCAGCAGGGGCGTGCTTACGCCATGACAGTTGAGGATGCTCAGGCAGTTGGCGATGTGCTTACAGGTTCTGTTATTCTAAATTCCATTCCCACCTTGCTTCATTATATCTATCTTGAAATCCAATCCATCTGCTCCTACCTGTTCTTTATTAGTGATCAGTTTTGACCTGTTAGTTCTTTTGATTTTGTCGATTGTTGTTGTTTCTTCATATCTTACTTAGGAGTAGGAGTAGGAGTAGGAGTAGTTTAGTTGTTAATAAAATTTTTGACTAAACTCTTTTGTCAAGAATTTTTCCCTTAAATAAATTAGTGTGTATATGCCATGCCTTTTTGATAGAGTAGCTCTGACCATAGAATGGTAGCCTTTTAACCCTGTGATTCATTATTTCCCTATCTTCCTAGTCTATACCTATGACCAGGACTGTCCCACCTAACCTGTCCTTTACACTACTATTCATCATGATTTTTGGTTCAATTTAGGCCATAGACTTTTTTTCCACTCTGAATTATGATCATCGTAGGTACATTACCATGACTTTTAAATTTGGAGCACAAGACTAGTTGTTTTCTCAAAACTGACTTCACATACATGACCTAGACATGACATACTACACCTTATGACCTAAAACTGCCAACCAATTTTTTGACATGACCCAGTATAGGTCTACTACCCCTATTTGGCTTGATTGACCTTGTATGTTGCCTAGGTAGTGGCTTCGTCCTTGATTATTGGAGGTTTGACCTAGAAGGAGTACGACCATCTAAATTTCGAGGACGAAATTATTTTAAGGTGGGTAGACTTGTAACACCCTGTTTTCTGAAATTGGGAATTTTTGAAAATTTATTATTTTATTATTTATTAGTGGTATTTTAGTCATGGTATAATTTTCTGGTGATTTTAGTTAGATTAAACCATTTTCTAAGTCATGCTAAGTCATGACTTATGACTTTGTAATTTTGGTTAGTATAACTTATTGTAAACCCTAGTTTCCTTAACCTAGACATTGCCATGACCATGAGAACTTGACCATAGGCTTAGAATATCATTTTAGTGATTTTTGGCCATAGGGGTATTTTGGTAATTTTTAGGAATTTATTTGGAATTTAGTGGGATTAGTGAGATATTACTATTCATGGACTTCTTAATTAGTGACTTGCTAATCCCTAACCTAATTACCCTAATCCATAGGTTAGCTACTAACCTAGAATGGCTAAGGATGATATTTTCATTTAGTTAAAGGAAGGGAAAATATCTACATTCACCTTTATTGATATTTTGCTTAAATTGTGCAAAATATCAATTAATTGTCACATAAGTCTTTCTCTTAGCCTAGAAGTAAAACCACACCATGCCACCCTAGTCCTAGGCCATACTTGGCCGGCCAAGGCACCCCCCCCCTTTGGGTTGATCATTCTATATATATTGGTTCATTTCTTTGCATTTAAATTTACATGTTTAAACCATCAAAATAGCCTTTCCTTGAAAAATCCACAACTCTCACCATAGTGATCCAAATCACTTCAAACTTCTTGCATTGGGTTCCTACAATCTAGAGGGAGCTTAAGGAGGCTAGCAAGCAAGTATTCACAAGCTAGGACACACCAAGACTAGTGGACACCACTTCTCATTTTTGTGTTTTTTTCAAGAAAACCACATCACAAGGTAAATATATGCAAACCTAGTTATTACACTGTTTTTTCTTCACATATGCATGCTCATAGGCATAACCTAGCTGTGGGTAGGGTTTGGTGAAATTAGGAATTGATTCGTGTCCGTATCGGACACGTATCATGTTTTATGCATGGGTGTTTGGTTAAATGCCACAGAGAAGGGATTTACTGTTTTTGCAAAACTAATTGAACAAAAACCTAGCCTAGCTAACCCTAACCCTAACCCTGTGTCACTGAGCACAATTTGACTTTGTGTCGTGTCCAAAATTGGACACACAAGCTCTCGGGACACAGTGCAATGCACAGAAATTGTGTCCTGCTACCACAGTGTCCCCACGCACTGTACAAGCCGCGTGGACACGCCAAAATTGGCACAGAGCACGGGGCAATGACTGACAGGTCATCCCCAAAGTTTGGGATGACCTCGTGTCGTGTCGGACACGGAATCGTCCCCGCAAGGGTCGTTCTATACACAGTGTACACACACGCAGACACTAGACTTTGAACGTGTCGTGTCCACTGTACACGACACGTAGACACTTGGTACTGACATGGACACGAAGCCTGTATATAGGCGAACACATTGGACACAACCACGTGGTGTCGCGTGTCCCGTGTCGCGAACACGAGACACGCGAAAACGCTGACACGCAGTCTGAACACGTAATTTAGGGCTTCTGATACGTGTGTCGTGTCCCCTCTACACAACACGTGGACACGTATCAGGCCCATGGACACGAAGCCCAACCCTAGGCGCACCTTCGGGCACGAGCACGAGGCCTGTGTCGCTTTGTGTCGTGTCCTAGACCCCTATTGGTTTTACACTGTGTCGGTTAAACCTAATTTACCCGGGTGACTTTAAATCCTTGTGGACACGCCGTGTCGTGTCGTGGCACCGTGTCAGGCTACTAGGGACCTAGTCTAACCTAGGGGCTGTCATTACCAACCGAGCTTGGGTCACCTTAGTTCGGTTTAGGTGATGTTTGAACTAACCCAAGTTGGGTTTTCACTGTCCAATTTCCAGTTTTCTGGAAATTCCAGATTTTTGCAAAATCGATTTTTGAATCGATTTTGCTATTGATTTTTGCATTGTATTAGTGTATTTTAATGTGTATATGTGTAGTATATGTATATTTGAGGGTGTGGGTCGAATTTGAGGGGATTTGGATGTGTGTGTGTATAGTTATGTATATATATACATATCTATGTATATATGTTATGTGTGTGTGTGTTTGGGGGTTTGATTGTGGGTTCCAGGTTCTGGAATTTCCCCCCCCATTCCTGTTAACTCTCTCTCCCAGTCTCTCTTTCTCTCACTCATTCTCTCTCTCTCACTGTAAGTCTCTCTCTCACACTCCTCTCTATATATATTTATGTTTTATATATATAGGTTTGTTTATATATATATGATATATATATATATATATATATATATATATATATATATATATTGTATTAGGTCACATATATAGATATATATATATATATATATGTGGGGCTTGGGTATTACATATATAGTGTATTCCCATATAGGTATATAGATAGTAGATAGATGTGTATATCTATATATATATATAGATATAACTTGCTAAGTCTAGGTTTATATAGAAACCTATAAAAATAGCCTATGGAAACCCTATGACTACCCATGGCCTATGGCCAGGATTATTAGCCTATGGCTTTGGGGTTAACCCTAAAAGCCTAAAACCCTACTAGTTAACCTTGTTGACTAAGGGTTGACCAAAGTCAACCTTTGGTCAAAAGTGACCTAGTTGACCTAGAAATGACTAGGAATGACCTAAATCAACTAGTTTGACTAGTTTGACTAAAACCCTAACTAGTTTAACTAGTGTTGACCTAGCTTTGACTTAGAGTTGACCATGTTTGACCTAATTATCCTTACTGACTAGTCTTTGTTTGACCAATACCTTAGTTGGTCTAAGTTTGATTTAGACTTGATCCAGATTGATCATGTTGACTAGTATTTGACTAGTTGATTAGAGTGTTGACCAGTTTGACCTAGAATCATGTAGTTTGCATAGTAGACTTCATATTTACTATTTAGAATACATTGTGACTTGTGTTGCTCTGATTAGGAGCCAGACACCTCTCCTCAGACAGTATATCTTTTTCAGACATTCAGTTATCAGGCGAGTACATTCTCTGACCGTTTCATATTTGCCAGGATTTATATTCTTACTCTAGATTACTTTACTTGATGCTGACACGATTGTTATCACGGATTTGTACTATATGGATCTTTTCATGAGATGTTATCCCCTACGGGAGCATCAGATACAGCATGTTGTGCTTTTCACTATCATCACGTATCTCTATGCTTTCATAGATTCACGAATCGCTTGTGACTCATGTACTCTCATGAATCACAGAGCCTCTCATGAATCTCCCATTTATGGGCTTATCACGAATCTTAACGTAACCTGAATGGATCCTTGTGTATTGATTGGGGATGGGGGAGTGGAAATAGTCATGTGGATATTACCCCAGTAGCTGTAGTCATGAATCACTTCTAGCTGTAGTCATGAATCTCCTATGCTATTTCACATGTCTATATTTTACTCTGACTCACTAGACACTGCTAGTTCTCTATATACAGTAGATATTTTATTACAGTTATCTCTTTTGCTACATGTATCTTCCTTCAGCAGTTCCTGTATTTTACTCTATTGTATGCTTTATATCTCCTATCATTCTATGCACTGCGTGAGATGTATTGTGCTCGTTCCCGTCCTGATTGGACCTGTTGAAAATATTACAGAGGATGAGGAGGAGGCCCTGGTATCTACCTATTATGGAGCAGGACTAGATGATACTTATGTTGTGGACCCTCAGCAGGATCCACCTGCAGCTGAGGATGTTGTTCCAGTAGTCTAGACCAGTTTAGCCTAGGCAGTCTTTCTATATTTACTTTTGTCTCACATCTGAGTTGTATTTTGAGATGTTGAGTTGTGTATAGACTCTTAGTCTTGTATTATGAGCTGACATTCTGGATGTTATGTATCTTAGACACTTAGTCTTATTTCATCTATGCTATGGTTCACTTTGAGTTACTATCTATCTTCTGTCTTTCGTTCTTCTACCCTAGATGTGATTGAGATGTATATTGTTATGTCACCTCCATTCGGAGAGTATAAACTGTACAGGTACTTTGGTACTGTTAGATGATTGACCTAGGACAGCGTTCTACCGCCGATACTGCGGCGTAGGCTGGGCGTTGTTACGTTCTCGTACCCTAACAGTGGGTGCGGGTCGTGACAGGACGGAACATTACACGAATGTTATGTTATATCATAAATGTTGGGACATTGTTGGATAATATCCGAATATGTCAACAATATTGTGTTATTTTTTTTTTCAAAATTTGATTTATTTTAGGGGATGAAATCTACTAAAATTAAGCTAATTTCAAAAGTAGGCAATCCTAGTATCACTGTTCATACACATCGACTTTGTAATATTGTATATAAAATTATTTTCAAGGTATTAGCAATCGAGTGAAGTGCGTACTACCTGATAATTATTTTCATGCACTAGGTGATTATGGATGCGCATGAGGTTCTCCATTCATTATAACATTGAAGAAAAAGAAAGAGAGGATATTTTGTACTCGTGTTGACGCGAGCAAGACGTATAATAGGGTGGAATGAAATTTTTTGGAGGCTACAAAAAATAGAATGGATTTTACGGACAAGTGGATTGGCACTATTATGTACTGTGTAAAATCGGTGAAACATTTTGTTGTGATAAATGTGAATGAATATGGACTAATCACTCTGTCTCGATGTATCCCTCATGTAGTGCCCCGTTTCTGATATGCGGCGGACTATGTAATATGCTTACGACGAGTCAGACTTGGTCGGGAACTTAGATGGCTAGTCTGACTCGGTCGCTGAGCTTGGTATATGATGACACTGTGTCACATCGAATAAATCGATTTGAACGAATGTGTCACGACCCGCACTGTCACGCCCTGCTCCCGTAGGAGCGATCATCCTCGCTAAAGCGTGATGCCGCACGGGCCTAGGTTGCGCCCGTGCAAGGCCAAGTGCAGAAACGGCCGATTTGAATCTAGGCCACAGAGTCGCATAGAGTGTCCCCATTTGCAGCGGAAAGTAAATGAACACAAATTGAAGCAAATTCAAACTCTTTATTGATATTCAAGAAGTTTACAAGCGGTGCTAGGCCGAGTTTACAAGTCGCTCAAGCTCTCTCTCTCTCTCTCTGAAACCTTAAAGGCGTGCCAAGTGGCTTACAAGATGGAATGATTCATGGCGATGTTCCGATACATTATGTCCTGTATAGGGTGCTTCAGCTCCTTGCAACGCTCCAAGACTCTAGAGATAGCTCCGCACCTTAGCACGTTCGATGGAAGCTCCGCACCCGCCGGCATCTCCTGCATCCTGCAAGCAGACTATGGGGTTATCAGTACATTGTTATGCACTGGTGGGGAGGCTAGCTCGCCCATAATGCTATCATTACCAAACACGTTCTATTTACTTTTGTGCACCGTCTATCATTCATTGTCTTTCTAATCTTGCCTTAAGATCATTTACATGGCATATTTCATAGCCTATCTCGTGTTGCCGAATACAAGTGTCGCATGGAAATACTTGCACGACTTACCCATACTTACCGTCCGGCCTTTCCTGTTCAACGTAAACCAAGTTAGTCAACAATTCATATGAAATAACTTAACGTAGTTCATGTAAGCATTCAATGTCAAGTGCGTGTCCTTGCCTCGGGTTCTAGCACGTCGTAGGCACGTTTTCTAACTCGTTTGCTCGAAGTACTCTTGATCATTTTGTGTGTGATATTCAAGCCTATTCAGAAGGTGCTTTGTACAGTTAACTTAGACTACTTTGATTTCAATACAAGGACTTGCACGTGGATTGCCACCAGTAAAGCCCTCTTAAATCTATATGCACCGGTCGCTGGCATCACAAGCCATTTTGGACACATCCTACCGTGGTATTTCTCAACTAGCGTAGGGTGAGGACTGGCACACACCCCGTTAGTCTCTTGAAATACTTCTACACTTACGTCCCCCGGGTGGCCAAGTCCGTACCCAGGCAGCCCGTAAGCCTTGACTTGATTCCGCCTAGGCCGGCCACGATCCTCCCTTTGATCATACCGCAGAATCCGTATCACCCATGCACAGGTCCGTCCACGACCATTTTGTATTTTATTGTCATAGGCTAACCCTTAGCCACAATGCGTTATCGACCAGGTTGGCGTCCGTGCAGCGCGGGTAGCGAGCCCCATTGCACGTGCCCGTCATACCTGTCGCTAACTATTCCTTTCTCTCTTATCTTTTATTCATTCTTCCTTTTCTTTCTTTATTTCACTTGTTCGTTCGTTCATTGATTCATTCACGTATCCATTCATTCATTGATTCATTCATTGATTCATTCATTCAAGCATTACGCAACTCCCAGTGCGGGAGCCGCCTTGGCGACCCATCGGTCCCATAGTCTTTCAATGTTGCTAAACTCTACTCGGAACGACTATATTGATAGTCTTCCCGTTTTATTGTTGTAAACCGTTCATTGTTTCATTGTTTGAACGCATAAGGGACTTGAACGTAAGCTTGTGCCTTAGCACGAGCGTGGAGCGCGGTACGAGAGTTTCTATATTGCCGAGTTCTTTTCCATGTTCTAAACAAGCATACAAGATGGGATAATTCCCTTAGCTAGGTGCGTTGAGTCACTTATTAGCATGCGCGGGGTTATCGCCTAGCGATTCTCGTGATAGTGTCCGTATTGCTATGCGTCTAGGCTAAGCAAAGACGGGTTCATCGGAGCCACCCACCTTAGCGATGTTCGTATCGGCCGAGCGATACTCCGAGTGCGCCTTTGATAGTCTAAGTCTGGATTCATCTTTGACGGGCCATTGTAAGTCTTGCATCGATTCGCATCGATACTTCATCGGGTCGACGCAACTCTTCGAGTCGACGGCTCGTTTGAGTCGTTACACTTGTCGTTTGAATCGGCGTTCCGCTAGGGCGGAGCGGGTCATTACATAATACACCACTCAAAACAAGTCTCGTCCTCAAGACTTCCTGAGTGCAGGTCATCCTACCATTCCTTAACTCGTGTCATCGTGTTTTATAGACAATTCTATCGAACGGCTCTATCGTTCGATGGCATCGAACCATGCTCGGTACCTTTCCAAGTTCCGTGTCGCATACGTTTGGTCGATTTTTATTGGATAACTTTTCATTCATTTTAGAGTTGATGGCACTTATTCAATTCAAGTGTTTCTTCGACTTGGTTGCTTTTTCGACGTATCATGGGACCGAAACGGTCGCACGAGGTGCGTTGTAATTCGTCAAACACGAAAGTCGTAGACTGAGGCAAACTTACTCATTCGTTCATGCGCATCTCAACACCCACTTGCAGATGCATTCGAGTTTATCATATCACTGAGTTTGGATCGAGCACGTATTCAAGGCGTCCCCCGAATACGTACATTTCAACCAAGCTTAGCGACTAGCGAAGTCGGACAAGCTACTCGTGATAGTTTCGATTTGCCGATCGTTTTTGCTAACTTCGATTTAAAACCGAACTCATGTGTGTATCACATATCGTTTATCTCGGTCCTCGAGATTATTCGATTCGCTTCTCAAGCGCTCTTGTCAATGAAATCAATACGATTTCTTCTTAGCGGGGTCGACCAAGTCTAAGTAATTTTCGTCCGATTCAAGACCAAATATTGTACTATCATCGAGTCCGTCTTCCTATCAATGATTCAATTCGTTATCCCAACTTTACTGCGCATCATTCATTCTTATCATTTCCTTCGTTTGGGACCAATCTCACCGTTGTTCACGCACACTCACAGTTCCCGTCCTACTCTAAGTATTGCTGTCCAAGTCTATCGTCCGTCCAGACGATACTGTAAGGTCAATCGCACAAGTTCAATCACTCGGCATAGGGTCGTCCTTCTATCCGCTATGTCAGCTCACAAGGTCATAGTTACATGCCAGGTCCGTGGCTCGTCGTGCAAGGTCGTTGCACGACGCTCGCCCCAAATCCTATGGTCAAACCATTTGTTCGCTTGTACGGGAGTTTCTACCCAAGTTCGTTTCACTCAAATCTCTAAACATCGAGCATGATCACCTAATTTGCATCAAGACTTACGTTGCACATATTCAATTTCGTTCAATCACCAGTTCTAACCAATTCATATATTCGATCACGAGGTCATCCAGCTCGACAATATATTGTGCCCCAATCTCACGCGAGTCCGATTATCCACGGCGGTTCATGAATCACCATGCAACGCTCCCGCGGAATAATCATTCTCATCGGGGCGTAACTCTTGTTTGAGTTTTAGACTAACCCATTCTCGATACGCGGATTGGACCTACTCGATCCTCAAGTTCAATTCTTCAAGCACACAAATTCATGCTCGAGTCCACCTTCGCGTCAAACCACAAGTCTAAGAAATCAGATTGCCACGCCATCCAAGTTCAATCACTCCCACTGTATGAATCACCATATCAGCGCTCACGCGGAGTGATCGTCATAATCCGGCGCGACGCATGTGCGAGGCTGGAGTTGTGCTCGCATAAGACAAGAACGTCAACGTTGTGGTTGTCAACGAAGCAAATCCAAGCATTCACATTTTCATCCAAGCCAAATCAATTCGATAGTCTGACCGTCATGCGTTCGACTAGAAAATCCTCGAGCCAAATCTATCTTTCCCTTGACACATCTTTAACATCCCAAGTTTAGCATCCAACGGGACAATAACATTTGCACGATCGTCATTCGCCGAGTCAGAGTACCCCCGAGTTATCGCATATCGATCTTTGATACGCCTTAATACCATCGACGATATGCGTAACCTGACGATCTTCCTTTACAACCGATTTCGAGTCGTACGTTGATGCTGTTGTCCAAGTTGGATATTCCATAATTTTTTCGATATTCAAGATCAAGTTTGATCGCTATTCCTCAAGCTAGTTTCAAGATCGTTGTCCAAACTCAAGTCACAATTTATTTGAATCAATCCAAAATCGTGTGCGTGATCCTCTAAGTTTCCTCGATAAAGACCATTCATTTTCATTCATCGTTCCGAATCGTTTTCTAACTTGCGTTATCCATTGACAAGTTGTCCGAACGACATCTCGTTCGGGACATTCGAAGTCACGACCAACTAAGCGTGACGCGTTCTAAGGCTTTGCGCGATCGCATCGCCTCGCCGACGTACTCGTTGTGTTTCGTAATCCTCAATTTTCGCTCGAATGATTTTCCAAGAACATCCATACACCACTCGGATTCGAGCCATACGATCTAGTCGTCGATACTCATTCTTATTCTTCTCCGAACTTATCACATACACCACTCGGGTTCAAGCCATCCTATTTAATCCACAATCACATTTGCATCACGCGCTAAGACATCCTTCAGATTCGTTCGACGAATCTCTAGCGTAATCGCATCACGTCGCCTCGACGTCCTAAGTCGTTCGTACTAATCCTCAAAATCCAATAAATCTTTCATGCACGCCTAAGCGTTTGTTTGATAGCGTTCCTATCGATATACACACTAAGTGTATCTCCGTTCCCGACCGAGTGATACTTGATATCGCTCGCAACTCGATTTCACCAGAAGTCGAGGTGCGCGACACGCGGCACAACTTAGCCAAAAGGCTGCATGCATAACCATCCCGTTCGAACTATACTTTGGTCTCGTGTACTCGTTTGCTATCAGCGTAAGCTCATTCAGGCACGCACTGCGTTGGCTAACTCTTAGCATCAGTTCCTTCCAACTCAAGTCCGTCGTGGTGGCACAAAGGCCTTCGCCTAACGATCCCTTCAACCAAGTACTTGTACGAGCTTTTGAAAATATTAGACTTATTGTATGGAACATCCCAAGGCACAACGAGAGAGAGCGTACACTTCTTTTGTTTCAACGAGCTTTCAAAACTGAGAAAATCGAAATGAAGTCCAAGAACGTAAAGTCGTGCTCTGATACAAATCTGTCACGCCCCGCTCCCGTAGGAGCGATCGTCCTCGCTAAGGTGTGATGCCGCACGGGCCTAGGTTGCGCCCGTGCAAGGCCAAGTGCAGAAAAGGCCGATTTGAATCTAGGCCACAGAGTCACACAGAGTGTCTCCATTTGCAGCGGAAAGTAAATGAACACAAATTGAAGCGAATTCAAACTCTTTATTGATATTCAAGAAGTTTACAAGCGGCGCTAGGCCGAGTTTACAAGTCGCTCAAGCTCTCTCTCTCTCTCTTGAAACCTAAAAGGCGTGCCAAGTGGCTTACAAGATGGAATGATTCATGGCGATGTTCCGATACATTATATCCTGTATAGGGTGCTTCAGCTCCTTGCAACGCTCCAAGACTCCAGAGATAGCTCCGCGCCTTAGCACGTTCGATGGAAGCTCCGCACCCGCCGGCGTCTCCTGCATCCTGCAAGCAGACTGTAGGGTTATCAGTTGTCACGACCTGCACCCGCTTTTCGGATACGAAGCATGTCCAAGTCCATCCTACGCCGCAGTATCGGCGGTAGAATGCTGTCTATTCTCACAAGTCACTGAATCTCTAATCACGAGAAAATCTATATCTCATCCACAGAATAATCAAGACACAAACAAGATCAGGGAATATCCATAAAACTAAGCAATAAACTGAAAAGTATCCAAAATCAATGTCACGTCCGGTGGACACAAATCCACTACCAATAGACAGAAAAATAGAGGAATACAAGAAATAAATGACTGAGTACAAACTGCTAATCAAGACGACCTCAAATGCAAGCACTGCGATTTGATGCTACTCAAATCCACTCGTCTGTCCTGTCTCAAGCTCGACTAACCTGAAGAGATCATCAGGTCCTCAGAGGACATAGCAAGATACATAATATACATGCCTATCTAGCAGTTTTATCATGCTCAAGAAATAAATAAGAAAGAACAAGAACAAGACCAATGACCACGAACACTAACACGAAACACGAATACTAGAACAACTACGCATACATGAACTGCCGGATGAACGATAAATACGAGATCAAAGGAAGAATCAAACCCTCGTCCCGAGTGTGGACTCTCTGGTTTGAACTAAGCACTAACCCTCGTCCCGAGTGTGGACTCTCTGGCTAGCTCACGGCAAGACACCCTCGTCCCGTGCGTGGACTCTCTGGTGTAATTGGTCAACCCTCGTCCCGAGTGTGGACTCTCTGGTTGCCAATGATCACGACAAACACCCTCGTCCCGTGTGTGGACTCTCTGGTGCACCAAACAACCCTCGTCCCGAGTGTGGACTCTCTGGTTGTGTACAACGATAATCAAGGCTATGGCAGTTCACTACACGCACTCGTTCTATGACACGACTCAAGCAAGGTACTGACGAGGAACTCCAAGCATGAGACACAAGGCCAAACAATGAACACTGCTATAAACAATAAAGACAACTCCATAGAAACTAACATTAAAAGTACATGTCCATAAATGATCCAAGGCAGTAAAATGAAAGGAACTGCATGTAAGTAAAACTGTAGAGGAAGGCAAGGTATACTTGCCTTAGGTCCTGAGCTGCTGGCACGGTTCAATTTGCTGAGTCAAAATCCAAAGAACCTATTTGAAGCATATAATGAGTTAATAAATGAGTTTGAGAACACTATCAATCTATCTTTTATGTTATTAAACTCTTGGTTCTTACCACAACATCCACATCCTTCTACCCACTAGTAGAATACTTATCCAGCTATCCTATTCTAACAATCACTTTTACACCTTTATTAATTCTTTTTACTAGGCCACTCAAGTCTGCTATAGTTCAACAAAACCTTTATGGCCTATAGGTCCTATATGAAGCTCATCTTATTAATGCTATAACAGCAGGCTTAACAAAACCTATTCAACAAAATGGTTTAAGCCCAACCCACATGGTTGTTCATTAATCCATTGATATATCTGTAGTTACACAGGGCTGGTACCTGAATACCAGGGAGGGTCTCCTCTGTTAGTGCCCAAAGGCTACAGGATTTGTAACATTTTGAATAGGCTTCAGTCCTCCCTGTCATAGGCCATTTATTATCCCTGTACTAGCTGGATACAGTGGACAGTCCTATATCCTGTTGGCTTTATCAGAACTTCTTTTCTTAAACATAATGTGCCTAAAATACAAACATGAATCAGATCCTGAACCAATCCTTCTCGAATTTCCATCACTGTTGGCACCCCTTGTCTTAGTCAGTTGAATCCCATAGGAGAGGTCCCATCTCGATAAGGAAATTAATATAGGAAATCAACTTTGCATACAAAAGAGCTATGGGTGTAATATTGCTTGTAACCTTAACAAAATAGCTCCTCTACTCAGTGCTCAAGGACCTGTGCCCTGTGCAATCAATCCTGTGAAACCAGTCTAGTGACATGCCTATAGATATGTTCAGGATGATTGATGGTCACCGAACATGTGACAAGGAAGTGATACAATTATGAATGGAAAGGTGTCTCCATACTAACCAAGTGAATTGTTCCTATACTGATAACAGCAGTCCTCTGCCTTCCTGGTTCAACCTGAGATTACAGTCAATAAGGGCATGAATGCAGGGCAAACAAACAGCCCTCTAGTGTAGGGACATCTGCTTATTGGTTCGAATTCCATCATTTGTTTACCAACAGGCACAATCTGCCTATTCTCGAGTTTTTGGTACACAAGAACCATTTGTATCTACTACCTACTTCTAGTCATGTAGTTTAAAACGAAAGGTAAATGGGAACAACAATAGCAGCAACCAAATATAGTGTTGGGTTGTTCTAAGGACCAAATTAAAGTTCTAGTTTTGAGAAGATGTGGGTTCCAGTTCTATCCCCTATCAGTATTCTCATAGTAGCAAGGAAAGATACCTTGATTTGACCCTACAATGCATGCCTCTGTCCTATACATCTATCAAGAGGCAAGTGTACTTCATCAGTTCCACAGAGTATTCAAATCTCTAGACAAAGATCTATAATTCCGGAGCTCCTTTATACAAGATTGCAAGTATGCAACTCTAATCCAATAAAATTTAATTCCCATAAACACTTAAAGAGGTTGTCAATGTTGACTTATGAGCAATAGGTTGTAAGCCAAACTGATTCAGAGAACCTTCTTCCTTTTCAGGAATGGCGATACCTCCTTGAAATAGGATATTTCAGAAATCCTAAAGCTGTAGTTAGCATGACAAATGAATATTTCTCCCTTCAAACTTTTGTTCTCTTTCATTATCATTGACTAATTTAGAGGTCTGATGCAGCCAAACCTAAGCATATCATCTTCAATTTGCCAACGATTCCAATTAAAAGCAATTTTCAAGTTAAAATGTCATAACAGTCCAAATCCTTTAAACTGAGTTTACTAATGTCATCTTTTCTTTCCTTACCTTCAAGGACAAACTCAATCTGTCAATCATGTCCGTTAACAAGGCCTGCCAGCTATCCAATACCATCCTAGCCAATTCCCTACCCGCCTATCTTCTTATCATAAACCCATTCCTCATCATCAGCACAGTTTTACCAAATGAAACAAAGGTACTGAATGTACACGAGATACAGATACTCTGATACTCAAATCATAGGGGAAGGTTTGCCTACAAGGATACTTGGTCCCAGATTCAGAAATCCTATGCACATCATCCTCACTGAAAATGCTTCCACTTGTGCACCCTTGCACACTGATCACAGAGGTTCACGCATAATCCTAACACATAAAACACACACTCGGGTCTATCCATCTGTTGTCCACGACATCTCAAAATTGCAACCCCTTACAGTTTTAGACTGCCGTTGAACCATCCTGTATTCGATACTTCCCCCTGCCATAAAGCACATTCAGAAAGGGACTATACCTCACCTACACATAATACTCTAGTATGTTTTCCTAGTGGTCACATGTTTCAGTTATCAGAGGTTAATGGTCTCACCCATGAGATCCCCTGCTTGCTATGATACAGGATTTCCTAGATGATGGTATATGCATTACTAGCCAAACTCAATAGACATTATTACGAACACCCAATAGCCATCAAACTATATGTATAAACGTAACAGATCCTACCTCGATTACCTGTTAAATCAGCATCCTAATCTTGCCTAGAGGAATTCTTCTCTTAGATTAGGAATTGGCCTAATTCTCTCTAACCCAAAAATAGAAAACTAGGATTCGAACAAATTACCTGCTTGTGGAACATTCACTAGCATAACTCCTCCGTTTGAGATCAATACGTCAGTTGTAGCTGTCACGAAGGAAGAATTCCTAGTTCCTTGATGAAGGAAGAAACTGAAAGTTAGGTTTGTGATGGAGAGGCAAGGGTCGGCTACATCTTACCTATTTATATCCAAGCCTTTGGATAGATACGAATCCTTCAGGGATTTGGAGAGATCGAGATCAAGATGGAGTTGGATTTGAACAAAAAGGGTCGGCTGCCAACAGATTTAAATTCTAAATTGAAATCATCTGAGAGTTTAAGAACTCAAACTCAGTTTGAGATGAGTGTTTAGACGTCAGTTGAGATTTGAATCTCAACTTAATCATTTAGGTCCCTGAAATTCTTTTATTTTCCTTTGGGTCCTTTATTGAAACTTTAACAAAATAATAACATAAAAATATGTAACTAGACAAAAATGTGAGTGGTATAAACTGGATAAATAAATAAATAAATTAAAAAAAATATGGTCAAGGGGTTGACAACTCTACCCCCCTTAAACAAATTTCGTCCTCAAAATTTAAATGAAACCATGGTCTATTAGAAGAGTAGCTTAACAGTTTGCTATAGAATTATTGCAAGTCAAAATTAATGCTAACACTATAATCTACTGAAAATCTCTGCCATTTGCTCCTTGTAGTGTCGCCGTATCCACCGTGTTCATGGCATAGGCTTGTCCTCCTTGTGCAGCTGGTAGTGGTGGTGCAGTCATGTTCTTCTTCGGGCAGTCTCGAGATAAGTGCTGGTTGGATCCACAAGTGTAGCACAATCCTAACCATCTTCGGCAGTTTTCTTGGACGTGGCCTCTCTTCTTGCAGTACTGGCAGGTGGAAGCATCTTGGACTTGTTGTGGGGCTGCTCGTGGTTGCTGTTGATGCTGCTGTATTGAGGTCTTCTCGAAAAAGTTGGGGCATTTTGCTGGTGCTGACTTGTTGTTGCCTCCTCCGAATGCGTCTCGATTCCTCTTCGGCTTGTGATTCAGTTCTTCCTCTACAGCTTGGGCGACCTCTAGAATCTCCTCGTAAGTGGCGGCTCGACTGGTGGTGATAGCTAGACGAATCTCGTGAGATAGTCCCTTCCGGAATCGTCGCGCCTTGTCTTCAGGGGTGCTGACCAAGTTCTCCGCGAAGCGGCTGAGGCGAGAGAACTCGGAGGTGTACTCGTTGACGGTGTGGTTGCCCTGCTCCAGATGCTCGAACTGTCTAATCAACGCCTCTCGTGCTACGTATGGATAGAATTTCCTCTTGAACAGTTGCTTGAACTCCTCCCAAGTCACGTCTGGAGCAGAAAATTGGGGCTCGCCTTGGTACCATGTCCGTACGATGTCGAAAAGCTGTCCACTGACTGACTCTATCTTTAGATCTTCTGGGACTCGGGCCATCTTCAAGTATCGTTCCACGTTCTCCAACCACTCGTCAGCGTAGACGATCCCCTCTGTCCCATGGAACGGCATGGGCCTAAAGTCCATGAAATTCTTGGGATTCCCCGGACGCTGTCGCAGAGCATCTCGAATCTGAAGAACCTCTCTCAAAGTATCGCGAAACATGTTGGCCTGTTGCTGGATGATCCAGAGGAGTGTGACATTGTCTAGTGCGGGTGGCGGAGGCAGAACATGTGCTGGATACATCGTCGGAGCTGGATATATTGCCGGCGGTGGGTGCATGGCAAATGCAGAATACATTGTTGGTGCTGGGTGCATGGCTGGTGCTGGATGTGGAACCCCTGGCGGTAGGACAGATGCTGGTGGAAGACCGGGTGCTGGTGGTGGAGTCTGCGAAGGAAACTGTGGAGGTGGTGGAATATCGCCCCTGCGGAATCTCGAGAGCTGCGGCTGATTGCCCATATGAGTGAGCTGGCCTCCTTGTGTTGATGGAGTCGTGTACATGAAAGAGCCTCCTGTAGCCGGTAGAGTGTTCAGTGCAGCGTTGTTCCTGTCTTGAGAGTTCATCTTAACTGTACAAGAGCAAACACTTTAGCCGTTGAAGAGATTTTCAAACAAGATGCAAGTCAAGGATTCAATGAAATCAAGGATTAAGGATTAACAAGGAGTCAAGACATACGGATGAGATCCTAAGTGTCTAATCCTATTCGCAGGTTCACGACGGCACAGTGACGTGACCGAAGTGATTAACGTTGACCTGCATGGGCCACCAAAAAAACTTGTCACGACCCGCACCCGCTTTTCGGATACGAAGCGTGTCCAAGTCCAGCCTACGCCGCAGTGTCGGCGGTAGAACGCTGTCTATTCTCACAAGTCACTGAATCTCTAATCACGGGGAAATCTATATCTCATCCACAGAATAATCAAGACACAAACAAGATCAGTGAATATTCATGAAACTAAGCAATAAACTGAAAAGTATCCAAAATCAATGTCACGTCCGGTGGACACAAATCCACTACCAATAGACGGAAAAATAGAGGAATACAAGAAATAAATGACTGAGTACAAACTGCTAATCAAGACGACCTCAAATGCAAGCACTGCGATCTGATGCTACTCAAATCCACTCGTCTGTCCTGTCTCAAGCTCGGCTAACCTGAAGAGATCATCAGGTCCTCAGAGGACATAGCAAGATACATAATATACATGCCTATCTAGCAGTTTTATCATGCTCAAGAAATAAACAAGAAAGAACAAGAACAAGACCAATGACCACGAACACTAACACGAAACACGAACACTAGAACAACTACGCATACATGAACTGCCGGATGAACGATAAATACGAGATCAAAGGAAGAATCAAACCCTCGTCCCGAGTGTGGACTCTCTGGTTTGAACTAAGCACTAACCCTCGTCCCGAGTGTGGACTCTCTGGCTAGCTCACGGCAAGACACCCTCGTCCCGTGCGTGGACTCTCTGGTGTAATTGGTCGACCCTCGTCCCGAGTGTGGACTCTCTGGTTGCCAATGATCATGACAAACACCCTCGTCCCGTGTGTGGACTCTCTGGTGCACCAAACAACCCTCATCCCGAGTGTGGACTCTCTGGTTGTGTACAACGATAATCAAGGCTATGGCAGTTCACTACACGTACTCGTTCTATGACACGACTCAAGCAAGGTACTGACGAGGAACTCCAAGCATGAGACACAAGGCCAGACAATGAACACTGCTATAAACAATAAAGACAACTCCATAGAAACTAATACGAAAAGTACATGTCCATAACTGATCCAAGGCAGTAAAATGAAAGGAACTGCATGTAAGTAAAACTGTAGAGGAAGGCAAGGTATACTTGTCTTAGGTCCTGAGCTGCTGGCACGGTTCAATTTGCTGAGTCAAAATCCAAAGAACCTATTTGAAGCATATAATGAGTTAATAAATGAGTTTGAGAACACTATCAATCTATCTTTTATGTTATTAAACTCTTGGTTCTTACCACAACATCCACATCCTTCTACCCACTAGTAGAATACTTATCCAGCTATCCTATTCTAACAATCACTTTTACTCCTTTATTAATTCTTTTTACTAGGCCACTCAAGTCTGCTATAGTTCAACAAAACCTTTATGGCCTATAGGTCCTATATGAAGCTCATCTTATTAATGCTATAATAGCAGGCTTAACAAAACCTATTCAACAAAATGGTTTAAGCCCAACCCACATGGTTGTTCATTAATCCATTGATATATCTGTAGTTACACAGGGCTGGTACCTGAATACCAGAGAGGGTCTCCTCTGTTAGTGCCCAAAGGCTACAGGATTTGTAACATTTTGAATAGGCTTCAGTCCTCCCTGTCATAAGCCATTTATTATTCCTGTACTAGCTGGATACAGTGGACAGTCCTATATCTTGCTGGCTTTATCAGAACTTCTTTTCTTAAACATAATGTGCCTAAAATACAAACATGAATCAGATCCTGAACCAATCCTTCTCGAATTTCCATCACTGTTGGCACCCCTTGTCTTAGTCAGTTGAATCCCATAGGAGAGGTCCCATCTCGATAAGAAAATTAATGTAGGAAATCAACTTTGCATACAAAAGAGCTATGGGTGTAATATTGCTTGTAACCTTAACAAAATAGCTCCTCTACTCAGTGCTCAAGGACCTGTGCCCTGTGCAATCAATCCTGTGAAACCAGTCTAGTGACATGCCTATAGATATGTTCAGGATGATTGATGGTCACCGAACATGTGACAAGGAAGTGATACAATTATGAATGGAAAGGTGTCTCCATACTAACCAAGTGAATTGTTCCTATACTGATAACAGCAGTCCTCTGCCTTCCTGGTTCAACCTGAGATTACAGTCAATAAGGGCATGAATGCAGGGCAAACAAACAGCCCTCTAGTGTAGGGACATCTGCTTATTGGTTCGAATTCCATCATTTGTTTACCAACAGGCACAATCTGCCTATTCTCGAGTTTTTGGTACACAAGAACCATTTGTATCTACTACCTACTTCTAGTCATGTAGTTTAAAACGAAAGGTAAATAGGAACAACAATAGCAGCAACCAAATATAGTGTTGGGTTGTTCTAAGGACCAAATTAAAGTTCTGGTTTTGAGAAGATGTGGGTTCCAGTTCTATCCCCTATCAGTATTCTCATAGTAGCAAGGAAAGATACCTTGATTTGACCCTACAATGCATGCCTCTGTCCTATACATCTATCAAGAGGCAAGTGTACTTCATCAGTTCCACAGAGTATTCAAATCTCTAGACAAAGATCTATAATTTCGGAGCTCCTTTATACAAGATTGCAAGTAAGCAACTCTAATCCAATAAAATTTAATTCCCATAAACACTTAAAGAGGTTGTCAATGTTGACTTATGAGCAATAGGTTGTAAGCCAAACTGATTCAGAGAACCTTCTTCCTTTTCAGGAATGGCGATACCTCCTTGAAATAGGATATTTCAGAAATCCTAAAGCTGTAGTTAGCATGACAAATGAATATTTCTCCCTTCAAACTTTTGTTCTCTTTCATTATCATTAACTAATTTAGAGGTCTGATGCAGCCAAACCTAAGCATATCATCTTCAATTTGCCAACGATTCCAATTAAAAGCAATTTTTAAGTTAAAATGTCATAACAGTCCAAATCCTTTAAACTGAGTTTACTAATGTCATCTTTTCTTTCCTTACCTTCAAGGACAAACTCAATCTGTCAATCATGTCCGTTAACAAGGCCTGCCAGCTATCCAATACCATCCTAGCCAATTCCCTACCCGCCTATCTTCTTATCATAAACCCATTCCTCATCATCAGCACAGTTTTACCAAATAAAACAAAGGTACTGAATGTACACGAGATACAGATACTCTGATACTCAAATCATAGGGGAAGGTTTGCCTACAAGGATACTTGGTCCCAGATTCAGAAAGCCTATGCACATTATCCTCACTGAAAATACTTCCACTTGTGCACCCTTGCACACTGATCACAGAGGTTCACGCATAATCCTAACACATAAAACACACACTCGGGTCTATCCATCTGTTGTCCACGACATCTCAAGATTGCAACCCCTTGCAGTTTTAGACTGCCGTTGAACCATCCTGTATTCGATACTTCCCCCTGCCATAAAGCACATTCAGAAAGGGACTATACCTCACCTACACATAATACTCTAGTATGTTTTCCTAGTGGTCACATGTTTCAGTTATCAGAGGTTAATGGTCTCACCCATGAGATCCCCTGCTTACTATGATACAGGATTTCCTAGATGATGGCATATGCATTACTAGCCAAACTCAATAGACATTATTACGAACACCCAATAGCCATCAAACTATATGTATAAACGTAACAGATCCTACCTCGATTACCTGTTAAATCAGCATCCTAATCCTGCCTAGAGGAATTCTTCTCTTAGATTAGGAATTGGCCTAATTCTCTCTAACCCAAAAATAGAAAACTAGGATTCGAACAAATTACCTGCTTGTGGAACATTCACTAGCATAACTCCTCCGTTTGAGATCGATACGTCAGTTGTAGCTGTCACGAAGGAAGAATTCCTAGTTCCTTGATGAAGGAAGAAACTGAAAGTTAGGTTTGTGATGGAGAGGCAAGGGTCGGCTGCATCTTACCTATTTATATCCAAGCCTTTGGATAGATACGAATCCTTCAGGGATTTGGAGAGATCGAGATCAAGATGGAGTTGGATTTGAACAAAAAGGGTCGGCTGCCAACATATTTAAATTCTAAATTGAAATAATCTGAGAGTTTAAGAACTCAAACTCGGTTTGAGATGAGTGTTTAAACGTCAGTTGAGATTTGAATCTCAACTTAATCATTTAGGTCCCAGAAATTCTTTTATTTTCCTTTGGGTCCTTTATTGAAACTTTAACAAAATAATAACATAAAAATATGTAACTAGACAAAAATATGAGTGGTATAAACTGTATAAATAAATAAATAAATTAAAAAAAAATATGGTCAAGGGGTTGACATCAGTACATTGTTATGCACTGGTGGGGAGGCTAGCTCGCCCACAATGCTATCATTACCAAACACGTTCTATTTAATTTTGTGCACCATCTATCATTCATTGTCTTTCTAATCTTGCCTTAAGATCATTTACATGGCATATTTCATAGCCTATCTCGTGTTGCCGAATACAAGTGTCGCATGGAAATACATGTACGACTTACCCATACTTACCGTCCGGCCTTCCCTGTTCAACGTAAACCAAGTTAGTCAACAATTCATATAAAATAACTTAACGTAGTTCATGTAAGCATTCAATGTCAAGTGCGTGTCCTTGCCTCAGGTTCTAGCACGTCGTAGGCACGTTTTCTAACTCGTTTGCTCGAAGTACTCTTGATCATTTTGTGTGTGATATTCAAGCCTATTCAGAAGGTGCTTTGTACAGTTAACTTAGACTACTTTGATTTCAATACAAGGACTTGCACGTGGATTGCCACCAGCAAAGCCCTCTTAAATCTATATGCACCGGTCGCTGGCATCACAAGCCATTTTGGACACATCCCACCGTGGTATTTCTCAACTAGCGTAGGGTGAGGACTTGCACACACCCCGTTAGTCTCTTGAAATACTTCTGCACTTACGTCCCCCGGGTGGCCAAGTCCGCACCCAGGCAGCCCGTAAGCCTTGACTTGATTCTGCCTAGGCCGGCCACGATCCTCCCTTTGATCATGCCGCAGAATCCGTATCACCCGTGCACGGGTCCGTCCATGACCATTTCGTATTTTATTGTCATAGGCTAACCCTTAGCCACAATGCGTTATCGACCAGATTGGCGTCCGTGCAGCGCGGGTAGCGAGCCTCGTTGCACGTGCCCGTCATACCTGTCGCTAACCATTCCTTTCTCTCTTATCTTTTATTCATTCTTCCTTTTCTTTCTTTCTTTCACTTGTTCGTTCGTTCATTGATTCATTCACGTATTCATTCATTCATTCATTCATTGATTCATTCATTCAAGCATTACGCAACTCCCAGTGCGGGAGCCGCCTTGGCGACCCATCGGTCCCATAGTCTTTCAATGTTGCTAAACTCTACTCGGAACGACTATGTTGATAGTCTTCCCATTTCATTGTTGTAAACCATTCATTGTTTCATTGTTTGAACGCATAAGGGACTTGAACGTAAGCTTGTGCCTTAGCACGAGCGTGGAGCGCGGTGCGAGAGTTTCTATATTGCCGAGTTCTTTTCCATGTTCTAAACAAGCATACAAGATATGATTATTCCCTTAGCTAGGTGCTTTGAGTCACTTATTAGCATGCGCGGGGTTATCGCCTAGCGATTCTCGTGATAGTGTCTGTATTGCTATGTGTCTAGGCTAAGCAAAGACGGGTTCATCGGAGCCACCCACCTTAGCGATGTTCGCATCGGCCGAGCGATACTCCGAGCGCGCCTTTGATAATCTAAGTCTGGATTCATCTTTGACGGGCCATTGTAAGTCTTGCATCGATTCGCATCGATACTTCATCGGGTCGACGCAACTCTTCGAGTCGACGGCTCGTTTGAGTCGTTACACTTGCCGTTTGAATCGGCGTTCCACTAGGGCGGAGTGGGTCATTACATGCACCCGCTTTCCGGGATACGAATGCGTGTCCAAGCCAGCCTACGTCACAGTGTCGGCGGTAGAACGCTGTATAGCCATAATGCTCAAAATTACAAATAATGCTCATTCATAATAATTAATTTAATTTACAATATTTCCAAGTTTACATTGCAGAAAAATATAAACTCTTACAAATATTGAAATGATGCAACACATCTATCAAGCTAATCTCTAGGTTTTCGTCTGCAGGTACACCCGTATCTTCCAATGTTAAATGAAGCCACAGCTAACCTGAAAAATATTGGTTTCCAGTCAGGAATGGAACGAGTACAATTCACTGAATGCAGTTTCAATAAATAAAATTGACTATACAACAGAGGTTAGACATCAATTATATGTTTTGAAAATAAACAGCAAAAAGATGCGAGAAAAGACGAAAAATCAATAGCAAATAAATTAACTAAAATACATTCCCAACTGTTAGAAGTATCTTTGACATGTGATCAGTCTGGGACACTACACCGCGAGGTCTACGAGGTCTACTTGCATGGAAAATAAACAATGTCTACGAGGTCTACTTGCAAAAATTAAACAATGTCTACGAGGTCTACTTGCAAAAAATAAACAATGTCTACGAGGTCTACTTGCAGAAAATAAAAATGTCTACGAGGTCTACTTGCATGAAAATAAAGAATGTCTACGGTCGGATCACACGTCCTTTGTACTTTTCATTCATGACTCAACAATTTATAATAGAATATAAAATCACATAACCAATGGCCAATCAATGAAATATAGTGAAGATCAATATCGAAAAACAGACAATAAACTGTACTCGCCTGTGGTCCTTAGCTGCTGATGATTCCGTTGAGTCCAGAACAGTTTATTTGGCTAGGGTTGATATGCAGAAGTTTGGATTCGACAAGGAAATAAGATACGATTAGATTAGTCACAGTCGTGATTAATGATTTATAATCGAAGGAATTGCGTAAATAAATATTTATACTATTTTTTGAAAATACTTAATAGTTTTGACAACTATATATTTACATTTATCTTAGAACGTTTATTTAAAGAATATATATATATAGACAATGATGTATAAAGAATGTTCAAAATCATAATAGATATTTTTAGAAATTTTTGCTATATAGATAGCAAGGCCTTTTTAGAAATATTTCAACAATATAAGGTTTATTTGAAAAAACATATATATATTATATTAAAAATATTTTCGACTCTTAATATAAATTCTTTTATGGATAAATCACATACCAAAATATTTATTTATATAACTAAGATAATGTAACAAAAATTAACAGAAATAATAAATATTCTTAGTAACAATATAACAGGACAACTAATAATAGTAGTACAAATCAAATATTCTTAAAATCTATATTAACACAAATATATTAACCATAATACTACATTAATAAAATACATCCGGATTAATAAAACCCAACCCAAGAATATTTAAAAGTAATTATTCATAAAATAATTCCAAATATATATAATACTCTTTTATATTGTGTCACGCCCCAGTTCCGAAATACGGGGACGTACACGGCCAGCTACACCGTATAAGGTACGAATACGCTATACGGTGATGACGGCTGTCCAGTCTGGTTGGGTATCCTAGCATGCAATCAATCTATGGCCTAAATCCGATCTCATATCCACAGGTAAATCACAATGAGATAATATCAAGAGAGATAATCATATAAAAAACAGGAAATACTCATATGAAAATCTGGAATCTACAGTACAGGATAATAATGTAGACAAGTATACCTTCCCACAGTTCCTAGTATGTTTGGAACTGAAGCACACCCTCCAAGTCAAGTCTGGAAGATCCACCGGGTCGGTCTCAGACAATCTGGGAACAATCCAGGGTTGGTCAGGCCAACCGCAGCAAGTACCAGAAAGGAAGGCTCAAGGACGGGCGAAGAAAACCAGCAGGATAAAATATGACAAGAATAACATCTAAAAACAGTAAATAAGGGTAAGGGATCGTGCGGTACCAACGCACGATAACAATCCACAAGTATAGTGAATCTAACACAATCACAGCCTCCCTAGCATCCACTAACACCTGCATTGCCAGCTGGAAATCAATATCAGCGGGCTAGCAGGCAACAAGCCAAACAACACAAAAGGACAAGCGGCCACACAATGCCTACGGCTTGCTATTATTAGCTAACTAGGGTTATCACAGGCCTAATTACTAACAAGATACAGTTGAGGTATTCCTATAGCCACAAGTCCTGCGGACTATCCAGGTTATCCAGGACGAATATATATAGTGGGTACATCGCCCGGGAGACAAATGTACCCTAATAGCTAGCTGGAGGGGTGCCCCACATGACAGTGGGCTGGAAATGTGCCCTACTCGATGGCAGGCTACAAGTCCACATGAGCGCCCAGATAACGGGATTGCCTGTAGCCGGAATACCTCGATCTATATGAGCTACTTGATCAATCTAGTTGTTAACCTAGTCAGATTCATTATGGATTCCTGACCGTGGTAACCAGGAATCCATGTCCTAGACATTGTAGAAGCATAGAATTTCACAACCAGAAAGCCCATGCGCCAGGCATTATATGCGCCAAAACTCAGACAGCTAATCAAATAAGCCATAGACATTCGAAGAAGGACTTTTTATTTATATATATAAAAGTCTATTACATGTCTAGAAAAGGTTGTACAAAGGAGAATTTCTACAAAGGAAGGATCCTAGATCTACAACCAACAGCCACCATGGGCCTTCCAGATAGGCGCAGCAACCACCATGCGCCTTCCGATAGGCACAACAGTCACAATGCGCTGTCAGCCAGGCGCAGCAGATGTCATGCGCCTCCAGCCAGGCGCATCCTACCATCTCTTCAGCAGCTCAGTTATGTGCATCCAGCTCAGTTATGTGCATCCCTTCAGCAGCTCAGTTATGAGCAACTCTTCCAACCAGGCTCACCTGGCCGAGCAGAGCCCAGTTATGTGCCGCTCTTCCAGCCAGGCTCACCTGATAAGTGCTTCGCCAAGCAAAGCATTTAACCCTCTGGCTGGAACCAAGGAAGAGAAGAGCACCGCAAATGCTGTGGCCAGGGGAGGCTTCGAAAGAGCCTCCAAAGACCAAGGAAGACCGTGATCGAAATCATGGCACAAGGAGCTTTCAACACAATCAAAGTGGGCGGCACCCACTTTGAAGGAAGAGAGAGCCTAGCACCACCATTCCGATCTACGGCTCTTCCAGAACAACGGAGACGAGGCCCGAACATCCCTATCTTTGGATGCAACAGGCACCTTCCGCCTGCCTCAGAAGCCCTCGACTCCGTCTTTTGGATGTAACAGTCACCTTCAAGTGCATCGAAGACAACACGACGTCTCATCTTTACCCTCGGGAGCACTTCGTCAACAGAATGCACCCACATATCCAAGTTCATGTTGGAAGTACGTGAGGGAATGAGGAGCAAACCTTCTCTCCATGCCACTATTTATAGACCGGGCAAATCAAACCCACGTGCCAAGTGGATGACTCTCCGAATTCTGTGCAATGAATTTGCATTAAATGGATGAACCGGACGCCTCGAATTCAGCCAAACGGCTATTTATAGCACTCGAGGAGCGAGACAGCCGCATCATTAAAGGACATGTCGGATGCGCCAGCCAAACAGCGCATCACATGGATGTTTGCCATTAAAATTGTTTTGATTGAAATTTTAATTCAAACAGAACAGTGATACAATATAGGACTTAGATGTAGTCCTAGGAGTACACTTTTGTTTAAGCTGGGTCCTTAGTGCCAATGGAGCTAGTGGTAATGCGTTGACTCCGTTGACCGGCTGACGACGGTTATCGGTTCTCTGAAGGTGTTGATTGCTCTGGGTGCTGGAGCTTGCTGAGAGGAGGAAGACGTTGAGTGTCTAGAACTGTCTCTCCGATGATTCTCTGTTGTGGGTTCTCTCTGTGTTGTGAGTCTCCTCCGTGTGAAGGAGATGATCCTTCTATTTAAAGTTTTGTAGGCTGGCTGCTCATGCGCGCATGCAGGATGCGCCGGTGTGGGGACGCCACGTGGAGGTTGCTGATGGAGGCGCACGGATGCTGCGCCCTGATCGAGGAGGAGAATTCTTCATACTGCTATTGTGAGCCGGCACGTAGCAGAGAGAAGATCTTTCCGTTGCTGAAATCTTGGACGAGTTGAGTCAAAAGACACGTGTCGTCGACTCATGGTTCGAAGATCTCGGATTTGGTGGAGAGGAGTGATCTGGTGAGCTGCGCCTTGGATTGGGCGCAGGAGGAGGCTGCGGCTCATAACCTTTAGGAGTTACAAACCATTTGGGGCGCATGACTTTTGAGGCGCATGCAGGCGACTTTCCTTCTGTCTTTCGGGATCAGAGAGCAGCCTGGGGCGCATGGATTTTGAGGCGCATGCTGATTTGGACACATGGCCGTAGAGGCGCATGCGGTTGGTTGAGTGGCCACGTGGCAGTAGCCGTCGAAATAAAGTCATGATGATGCTGACGTTGTCGACGCTTCGTTTTCTAAAAAAGCTGTCAACTGTTCAGACTTTGGGAGGCGTGCTGCCAACTCTGTCAGTTCAGCATTTAATGTTGGTGACGTTCGATGGACAGCTGAGTGGGCGCGTCGGTTGGCGTTCCACTCGGTATGGAGATGTGTGGGGGCGCACCCTCTGTAATGCGCCGAGTACTGTAGGGCGCGTCTGTGTGATGCGCCTGATGCCGAAGGGCACGTCCGTGTGATACGCTGTCTGGCTGGCGCATCGGACATGTCTTTTAATGATACGGCTGTCTCGCTCTTCGAGTGCTATAAATAGCCGTTTGGCTGAATTCGAGGCGTCCGGTTCATCCATTTAATGTAAATTCATTGCACAAAATTCGGAGGGCCATCCACTTGGCGCATGGGTTTGATCTGCCCGGCCTATAAATAGTGGCATGGAGAGAAGATTTGCTTCTCATTTCCTCACGTACTTCCAACATGAACTTGAACATGCGGGTGCATTCTGTTGACGAAGTGCTCCCGAGGGTGAAGATGAGACGCTGTGTTGTCTTCGATGCACTTGAAGGTGACTGTTACATCCAAAAGACGGAGTCGAGGGCTTCCGAGGCAGGCGGAAGGTGCCTGTTGCATCCAAAGATAGGGATGCTCGGGCCTTGTCTCCGTTATTCCGGAAGAGCCGTAGATCGGAATGGCGGTGCTAGGCTCTATCTTCCTTCAAAGTGGGGTTTGCCCACTTTGGTTGTATTGAAAGCTGCTCCTTTAGCCGCGGTTTCGATCACGGTCTTCCTTCACCTTTGGAGGCTCTTTCGAAGCCTCCCCTGGCCACAGCATTTGCGGTGCTCTTCTCTTCCTTGGTTCCAGCCAGAGGGTTAAATGCTTTGCTTGACGAAGCACTTATCGGGTGAGCCTGGCTGGAAGAGCGGCACATAACTGGGCTGCTGAAGGGATGCACATAACTGAGCTGGATGCACATGACTGAGCTGCTGAAGATATGGTGGGATGCGCCTGGTTGGAGGCGCATGATGTCTGCTGCGCCTGACTGATGGCGCATGGTGACTGCTGCGCTTATCTGGAGGCGCGTGGTAGCCGCTGGCTGTAGACTTAGGATCTTTCCTTTGTAGAAATTCTCCTTTGTACAACCTTTTCTTAGACATGTAATAGACTTCTGTATATCAAAAAAAGTCTTCTTTCGAATGTCTATCTTTATTGATCTTGCTGTGAAGTTCTTCGTCTGAGTTCTAGCGCATGTAGTGTCTGGCGCATGGGCTTTCTGGTTGTGAAATTCTATGCTTCTACAAGACCCCCTTCAAAGTTTTCAAAACTTTTGAATAAGTTTTGGAATACTTTGAATAAGAAGCATGGAGGTCAGGGCACATGATTTCTGGGCGCATGCCTGTTCGGGCGCATGCTCTTCTCAGTTAATGATGATGGTGCCTCGGTAACCGAAAAGATTAATGATGATCTTTTGGTTTTATTTGCTGCTATCCTTGCACAGAACCCGAGGCGACGGCTGAGATCACACGTCATCTGTTCACGCGTGCGACCAAGCCCTATAAATAGGTAAAAGTTGGAGAGAGAAAGGGTTCTTCTTCTCTGTGCCTCTGCTTCTTTAGAGTTTCTTCTTCAAAACCCTAACTTCTCCTTCCTCGAGAGAATGGCTCCCAAGACTCCTCGCGGTGCTGCCGGCAAGGGGAAGGAGAAAGCGAAGGAGTCCGCGGAAGTTGCGGCGGCTGTCGTTCCCCGTCGGCCTGTCGAAGTTCGGCCGGAGGTGGTTGGTAAGTCTCATTGTCCGTACGCCAATGCACATAGGCCTTGAGTCTTTAATGATGTGCCGCGGTCTTTGCCCGCCGACGCGCATGGGTTTAAACCCTGGTGATGCGCCGAGGCTATACTGCTGACGCGCATGGGTTCAAACCCTGATGATGCGCCGAGGCCATGCGCATGGGTTCAATCCCTGATGATGCGCCGCAGTTTTCTCCTTTAGACACATTGTGTGTTCTCTTCTGACTTTTTCTGATCTTTTGCTAGTGTCGATGGCAATCCCGCTTTTGAGTAAAGTTTTCTTGGAGGCTGCCTTCAACCAAATGGGAGTAGAGCATAACGAGGAAGTGATAAACCCTGCTCAAGATGCTCTTATGCTGGATCAGCCTCCTGAGAGAATGACCCTAATCCGTGAACAGCAGTATTGGTTCCTCAAACGGATGATGGAGCGTGGAGTCATTAAATCTTCCACATCTGATAAAGTGACCTTTCTGAAGCCTAAGTTCCTGTTTGGAGACCGTCTCACTTCTACTGACTCGTCAGTGCTGAAGGTCAAGGAGGACTGGTTCTTTACTGCGAACGGAGTGCATATGACTGTTAAGCAACTTGAACGTCAGTGGCCTTTGACGTCCTTCTGTCGTCTTGTTTCCCAGAGGAGGATGTCTTGGGAGCTTACCCCTTCTCAGGGGGGAGCGGTGACTGGTGTCATCCAAATTGATTCTACTTCCGACCAAAGGGATGCTTTGACCGTTGTACGGTCTGGGTCTTCTTACACTTGGCGGACTTTACGTCCTGGGAGCCTCTACAGTGATGTACCCATTGATACGCTTGCTTATAGTGCTTCAACTTTTACACATCGTATGTTTTTGATGGAACGCTCCTACCCGACAGGAGAGTTTCGAGTAGAGGGTTGGTGCCATTACGTCTCCAAATGGGATAAACTGACGCTCTGGATCTTGTCGCAATTTTGGACTGAGCTCCGAGAGATCGAGTTGACTGCCGCGATCCGTGCTACCCAGGCGGGTGTTGACCTTAATAGGCACATGTTCCTCGCACTCCTGGAGATGTTTGATATCCATACCGGGACCTTCTTTACTCCGGTAGGGGAGTTAGGGCTCGCACTTCATGAGATGTATGAGGTGTCTAAACTCCCTTGGGGGTCGGAGCCCTATGAAGAGTACTTCCCAACCAATGAGGAACTTCAGGTCCTGGGGGACAGAGCTGATGAGATGACGGCCGTCTTCAAGGAAGTGGCGAGTCATCATTACTATGTACAAAGAAGGGATAAAAGCGGGTCGCAGCCCCATGTGACCGCTTGGAGAGATTATGTCTTTAGACAAGACAAAGAGGATTCTTCGAAGTTTTCTACTCCGCCGGCGCTCTCTCGTAGCGAGGTGCTGTCCGAAATGAGCACGTTAGGGGAGAAGAATCCCCGAGGAAATGAAGACCAGCAGTCAGATGCACGCTCCTACAGCTGCTTCTGGCACCTTGCTTATCCAATATCATCCAAGGCGGTTTTGGTCGCCTATCTGATGATATGGCTCCGGGATTGCGTGTTCGCAGGTGGATCCGGTGCCATCGAGAGGGTGACTCGAAACTTAATCCTGCCAGCCGTAAAATTGGTCTTCGGCCGGCGCTTGGCTCTCCTTTCCGCAATGGTATGTAACCTGCAGCGAGGTTTGCCAGAGTTTGCTGGAAATGTGATTCATGATAGAGGCAGAAAAAATAACTTCCCGCGCGCCGAACTGCCGTTTCACTATTTGATGGGATGGCTGATTCTGTATCATCCCAGTGTGATGAGCCCAGGCTCGGAAGGAGATTATAAGGCTGGAGATGCATTCCTTCGTCGTTTCCATCGGAGGAGCTGGTCGCATACTGGTGTCCCGGTTTGTAGAAAGGTTTTATCCCGTCTTCAGGGTTGGGAGATCACCAAAGTTGGTCCCATCTATTTGGGTTTTAAGGCCAACGAGGATTTAAGGGACCTGGGCGAAGGTACCACCACTCTGTCTCAATGGGGATTCCGCTGGTTGCAAAGTATCCGGCCGTCCCATCTGGTGTACTGGAACAGGAATCAGTGCTACCTGGAACCGTACTTGCCGAGCCGCTTTGCACGGCAATTTGGTTATGCTCAGATGATGTTGGATAACCCCAGTATTACCCTGGGGTATGTTGGAAGTTTGTTGGATGGTGCACGAGCTTGGCATTACTATAATGCCGGATGTACCGGAGCTCGTTTTACGTTGCCCGTCCCCGATCCGCGGCCGCCCATTCTTTACTCGGCCGCCAAATTTTACTGTGTTATGGCTGCCCCGCCCTCCGGATATGACAGGGAGACCAGCCTTATCGCAGGCACCCAGTTAGCAGCGACTGGGGATACGCCAGTGAAGGCCCGGCCGCATCGTCCGTCAGGGGTGGGTCAACGGAGTGCCCCCTCCGCATCACAAGCAGAACCCTCGGGCGATCGATCGAAACGATGTGCAGATACAGGGGCTGAATCTCTTGTGTCGAAGAAGCAGAAGAAGGCATCGTTACCGACGGTGTCATCGGATTCGGCGTCCGAAGAGGTAAGGACATCCTACTAAATCTGATTTTGGTTCCGCCACTTACGAGGCCCCATCTTCTTTTGTAGGAGCCGCTAAAAAGAAAACCTCGTACCCCAAAGTCGGGTGGGAGTAGGCGAGAAGAGATGGCGAGCTCGTCTGGAGTGCGTATCCCGCCGACAATGATGTCTCTCATGGAGGAAGATCCGGAGGATACTGTCATCGTGGAGGTTCCGGTATCCCCGGGTTATGTCAGGAGGGAACCTGAGGGTGCAGCAGCTTCCGAGGTGACGAAGGCCACAGCGGAGGCTTCACATATCGAAGGTTTAGCAAGTGCGCAGCTTCCTGGTGATGAAGAGGAATGGAGTTCATCATCTTCCGATGACATCGCTCCGGAGCTGCAGGAGTCTGTTACGGGGGCAGCAGAAGCAGTGAGGATAGAGGAGAGGGTTGATTCCCCTCCTTGTCATGATAAAGGGAGGTCGGCTGAATCATTGCCAAATCCTTCCTTGGCTTCAACCATGGACATAGAGATGGCTACCGATCAGGCGGTAGCGACAGATTCTGTCCCTGTAGAGGGACTTGAGAAGAATGAGACCCTTCTGCCGGTCTTGTCTCCTGGGGCTGGCCAGGAGATAAATGTTGATATCCCCGTTTTGCCGGGGGAGGTAGCTGATGCTGATAGAACGTCGGGGGTAGAAGAGGTGGCCGTTGACGTCGGTGATTTCTCCGGGCTTGAGAAGGGTAAGGGTGTGGAACCCTCTGTTGCTCCTTCCACTTGGGGTACTATCACGACGCATGTGCCGGCTCCTTCTGTTCCTTCGGCTCCTCGGGCTAGCAGTCTGGCCCCTGTTGATGAAGAGCCTATTGCTGCCGAGGTTCAAACCTCTCAGATCGAGGTTGGCGGATCTTCCTCCGGTCCGCAAACTGTAGTAGCTCCCCCAACTCCTGCTATGACGCCGCAGGTGCTGGCGGATGCCGACGAGTATGTGAAGTTCCTCGTCGAGGGAGTGTACAAAATGCTGGAGAAAGGTGTATCTGCAGTGATGGATGCCAAGGGGAGCTTTGCGACGGCAAAAGCTTTGGCAATGCCTTGTATCGAGCTGATCCGCGTTCACCAAGGCCATGACCATATGGCCGAAATTCTGGAGGTTTCGGTGATTGAGCTGGACGAGCGGCTCGCGGAACTGCAGCGCATCCAACGAAATGACCTCTCTGTCTTGATAGATGCAGAGATAGGGAAGTTGATTGCTGAAATCGAGGCTTCCTATCGAGCCGATGTGAGCAGTTGGGAGCGTGAAGTGGCTGGGACTGAGGCTGCGGCGGAGCAGTTGTCTCAATCTATGAAGAAGACGACGGAGAAGCGGGCTGTGGTAGATGCTAACATCGCAGAGGTTGATGCTCAGATGCGCCGTCTTGAAGACCAGCGGGCCCAACTTCAACTAGAAGCTGATCGTGTCCTGGCTGAACACGTGGCATTCAAGCAGGAGGAAGCGACTCTTACTCAGCGGACCCTTGCTTTGGCTCAGCAGCGACGACAGCTTGATGAGAAGTATGAGAGTAAAACTTCCGCTGAGGCTGTCGGATTAATGCGTCAAGAAGCCGAGCTCCGAGTCCAGGCGACTGTAGAAACTCGCACTGCCGACCTGAGACGTCGAGTCAGAGAGCTCTCATCCCACCCTGGAGAGGATCGGGGACTGTAGTTTCTCTTCTTTTTATGTGTTTTTGCAACTCTTGCTGGGGAAATAGCGTATTTCTGTACTCCCTTTTTTGAAAAATAAAGAAATACACTATCTTTTTTTTTTGGTGATGTGTTCATTTTTGATCTCATGAACTTGATGATTTATGTGGACCTATTATCTTTTGCGCACCTTGGTTTTTAGGTACAGATAATAAGTTTGAAGGAACCAATATGTTTGCTCAGAGGTAATATGGACATGGCAATCATTAGGTTCAAATGATAGAATCTTCCTACTCAGAGGTATTTATGGACGTGGTAGGAATGATCCTGGGGGATACGCTGAACAACTCAGAGGTAATGTGGACGTGGAAGTTCTGCGATCAATGTACGACAACACAGGAGTTGTTTGTACGGGATGTTTACTCAGAGGTAATGTGGACGTGGTAAACATGAAGGATAGCGTAAGCTCACGAAATGTAAGGTTTCGCTTTGTAGGATGTAGAGAGACAACTCAGAGGTAATGTGGACGTGGTTATCTTTCTACGGAAGGATGCCACGAAACAGCTGGGTTCCGGAAGCGTTTGATTTTGTCACCCTGCTTCAGTATCTCAAAGAGTTGCAGGGTGTCGTCATCATTGAATGAATAAACCTCCTTGGGTCTCGGTGCCAGTGGAGGCTTTTGAGTAGGCGCAGATGCGCCCTTCGAGGCATTAACAGTCAATGCCTGTTTCCCCTTTGTTTCTCGTCCGGAGTTGTTGATTGCGGACTTTTTCCCCTTATCGTCAAAGGCGGGGAAGCTAACACCCAGAAAACGTGCATTGGCCGCCTTCTTCTCTGCAGCTTCAGCTTCGATGATTAGGGAGCTTCAGTCGGGAGGGGGAGTAGAGTTAAGCCAGAGCTTTACTGCAGGCAGCATGTTCATACTGCAAGCGGAGAGAAGCGCATGCTCTGGCATACCTGGAGGTAGCCTGAAGCAGGCCTGACGGAAGCGTTCGATGAATGCCCGAACCGTTTCCTTGTCCTTCTGGCGTATCTCAATGAGAGACGCCATCGTCATGTCCTTTCCACCGTCATAGAAGCGGTCGAGGAAGAGGCGTGTCAGGTCGTCGAAGGACGATATAGAATTATCGGGGAGGCTGCAGTACCAGTCATACGCCACCCCTTTCAGGGCCCCAACAAAGATGCTGGTGAGGAGCGCGTCCTCCTTCGGAAGATGCCCTGTCTGCGACTGGAAGTACGTCAGGTACCGTCGTGGAGAGTCCTTCCCGTCATACGGCGTGAGTGTTTGTGGTTTATACTTTGGGGGATAAACCACCTTGTTCCACTCAAGGGGATAAGGCTGGGGAATGCCCATCTTCTGGCGCTCCTCCTGCCTGTTCTTGGACTCGAAGCGCTCCCGCAGATCTTTGATCATTTCGACCACGTCCTCCGTGGAGCTAGGAGTCGGGGAAGGAGGTACCACCTGGAGTGGAGCGTTTGAGGGCTCCGACGTCCGGGGTGCTTCTGTGTCTGAGGGTGTCCGTTGGAGGGGCACACTCGACTCTCCATTGGCTCCTGGGTCAGGACCATTTGAAGGTGTCCTGATCAAGGCCGACCGCATCTCAAACACTGCTTGAGTCAGTGCTTGCATTGAGGCAGAGAGGGTTTTGAGTCCTCCCTCTAGCGAGTCTATGCGCTGGACAATGTCCTGTGGCGGCGCATCAGTCTCAAGATCACCCCCGATCATGTATACTGTCATGACACGGCCGAAAGTGGATGGATTAGTTGAGGCTTCGCTCTCAGCCTCGCTCTCTTGTGGGGGAGTCACTTCTCCTGGTGTTTGGCCACCCCCAGCCACATTCTGGAGTTCGTCTTCGACAGGCGCATCTGCAAGGGCCTGACTGCCCTCAGCTCTGTCTTGAAGGGCCTCTTCGTTTCCAGCACTACCCCCGGCGGTGTCCTGGAGGACATCGTCATTTTGAGGGGCTTCAGGGAGGCCATCTTCGTCTTGATGAAGATCTGCCGCAGCTGTGCTTTGGACATCTTCGTCTTCGGAAGGAGGCTCGACAAGGGTCCGGCTACCCCCAGCTTCCTCCAAGAACTTCTTCCTCGACCGAGTGCCTTCGAACACTACAGATGTCGAGACAGCTGCCTTGGTTTTCCTCGACTGGCTTTTGGATGAAGACGAGGAATTGGCAGTCGTCTTCCGGACAGATGAGGAGTTGGAGATCACGTTGCATGAAGCAACCTTTAGCTCCTCTTCTGCTGACACCTTCGTCCCAAGGCGATGTCGGAGGGGTGTCGATGATTGTAGCCGTTGGAAGACCGACTGCTTTGGCGGTACTGCCGTCTTGCAACAGCAGTTGATGGTGACCACTGCACAAGTGTGACCCGTGAAAGACGCATCGTGCTTGTTGGTCAACTCTCCTGACCGGCGCTTGTGAGTGATCACGTTGCGCAGGTCGTTAGAGGAGAGTGCTACCCTCACACCCCTCTCAGGCGCATGGCAGGGCCAAGCGCCGGGGTGGTCGGGTGAGTGCTGTGCCCCCTGATCTAATACCAAGCAGGCATCACGATCAGTAGTGGGGGAACCACAGCATTTGAAGTGACTTGAACGGACCTCAAACGCACAACCAGAGGAGGCGCGGGAGTTCAAGACCACTGAGTTTGCCTCTCTCGGCTTGGTTGTGCACGCAGTGAATGCGCCCGAGCGAGATGAGGACTTTGAAGGTCGACTCGTTGTCGGTGCAGAAGCACTTGAGTCAACCTTGTACAGCTTGCCATCGGCAGCGTGCGTGATTGTAAGCGCGTGCCTCTGGCCGGCTGCTGGCATAGCACGTTTGTGGCGCATGGCCCGTGCCGCCTTGGATTTCTTCGTACCAGCTCGCTGGGACGCATAGTACTCAGCATCCAAATTCTCCTCGCCATTACAGCGAGTGAGTCTGTCAAAGACAGAGGCTCTTTGTGGCGCATCAGAAGCGATGCGCGGGGCATTGGCTGCGCCCCTGCTCCGTCGACGTATCTTCCTCGCCTGAGAGGAAGATGGCTGGGGAACGTGGTCAGCCGCACGCTTCCCCGAGAGATGTGCTGTATCAGCAGGCGCACCTTGACTGCTGAGGACATCAGCAGGAAGGGAAGGCTGGACGGGCGCATCCCCTTCAACGGTGGTGCCCGAGGCGTCGACTTTGCGCACCCAGACTGCGCGGGTCTTCTTCGGCTTCGACAGCCGCTTCGAAGGACTCGCACTTCCTTCAGAAATGAACTCCTCGTACGCCTGTTGATTGAGGCGCACTACCAGCGTCTTGTGGGAGGAGCCCACCTTCACGTCGTCGGCCTGTGACACGACTTTCTCGGTAGAGGAGAAAGAAGTTCCCAGCAGAGTCGCCAGCTTGTTTGCCATTAAAATTGTTTTGATTGAAATTTTAATTCAAACAGAACAGTGATACAATATAGGACTTAGATGTAGTCCTAGGAGTACACTTTTGTTTAAGCTGGGTCCTTAGTGCCAATGGAGCGAGTGGTAATGCGTTGACTCCGTTGACCGGCTGACGACGGTTATCGGTTCTCTGAAGGTGTTGATTGCTCTGGGTGCTGGAGCTTGCTGAGAGGAGGAAGACGTTGAGTGTCTAGAACTGCCTCTCCGGTGATTCTCTGTTGTGGATTCTCTCTGTGTTGTGAGTCTCCTCCGTGTGAAGGAGATGATCCTTCTATTTATAGTTTTGCAGGCTGGCTGCTCATACGCGCATGCAGGATGCGCCGGTGTGGGGACGCCACATGGAGGTTGCTGATGGAGGCGCACGAATGCTGCGCCCTGATCGAGGGGGAGAATTCTTCATACTGCTGTTGTGAGCCGGCACGTAGCAGAGAGAAGATCTTTCCGTTGTTGAAATCTTGGACGAGTTGAGTCAAAAGACACGTGTCGTCGACTCATGGTTCGAAGATCTCGGATTTGGTGGAGAGGAGTGATCTGGTGAGCTGCGCCTTGGATTGGGCGCAGGAGGAGGCTGCGGCTCATAACCTTTAGGAGTTACAAACCATTTGGGGCGCATGGCTTTTGAGACGCATGCAGGCGACTTTCCTTCTGTCTTTCGGGATCAGAGAGCAGCCTGGGGCGCATGGATTTTGAGGCGCATGCTGATTTGGACGCATGGCCGTAGAGGCGCATGCGGTTGGTTGAGTGTCCACGTGGCAGTAGCCGTCGAAATAAAGTCATGATGATGCTGACGTTGTCGACGCTTCGTTTTCTGAAAAAGCTGTCAACTGTTCAGACTTTGGGAGGCGTGCTGCCAACTCTGTCAGTTCAGCATTTAATGTTGGTGACGTTCGATGGACAGCTGAGTGGGCGCGTCGGTTGGCGTTCCACTCGGTATGGAGATGTGTGGGGGCGCACCCTCTGTAATACGCCGAGTACTGTAGGGCGCGTCTGTGTGATGCGCCTGATGCCGAAGGGCGCGTCCGTGTGATGCACTGTCTGGCTGGCGCATCGGACATGTCTTTTAATGATGCGGCTGTCTCGCTCTTCGAGTGCTATAAATAGCCGTTTGGCTGAATTCGAGGCGTCCGGTTCATCCATTTAATGTAAATTTATTGCACGGAATTCGGAGGACCATCCACTTGGCGCGTGGGTTTGATCTTCCCGGCCTATAAATAGTGGCATGGAGAGAAGATTTGCTTCTCATTCCCTCACGTACTTCCAACATGAACTTGAACATGCGGGTGCATTCTGTTGACGAAGTGCTCCCGAGGGTGAATATGAGACGCTGTGTTGTCTTCGATGCACTTGAAGGTGACTGTTACATCCAAAAGACGGAGTCGAAGGCTTCCGAGGCAGGCGGAAGGTGCCTGTTGCATCCAAAGATAGGGATGCTCGGGCCTTGTCTCCGTTATTCCGGAAGAGCCGTAGATCGGAATGGCGGTGCTAGGCTCTATCTTCCTTCAAAGTGGGGTTTGCCCACTTTGGTTGTGTTGAAAGCTGCTCTTTTAGCCGCGGTTTCGATCACGGTCTTCCTTCGCCTTTGGAGGCTCTTTCGAAGCCTCCCCTGGCCACAGCATTTACGGTGCTCTTCTCTTCCTTGGTTCCAGCCAGAGGGTTAAATGCTTTGCTTGACGAAGCACTTATCGGATGAGCCTGGCTGGAAGAGCGGCACATAACTGGGCTGCTGAAGGGATGCACATAACTGAGCTGGATGCACATGACTGAGCTGCTGAAGATATGGTGGGATGCGCCTGGTTGGAGGCGCATGATATCTGCTGCGCCTGACTGATGGCGCATGGTGGCTGCTGCGCTTATCTGGAGGCGCGTGGTAGCCGCTGGCTGTAGACTTAGGATCTTTCCTTTGTAGAAATTCTCCTTTGTACAACCTTTTCTTAGACATGTAATAGACTTCTGTATATCAAAAAAAAGTCTTCTTTCGAATGTCTATCTTTATTGATCTTGCTGTGAAGTTCTTCGTCTGAGTTCTAGCGCATGTAGTGTCTGGCGCATGGGCTTTCTGGTTGTAAAATTCCATGCTTCTACAATGGACACGCCCTCCAGCATCAGGCGCATCACACAGACGTGCCCTACAGTACCCGGCGCATCACAGAGGATGCGCCCTCCCTCACATCTCCATGCCGAGTGGAACACCAACCAATGTGCCCACTCAGCTGTCCATCGAACGTCGCAAACATTAAATGCTGAACTGATACCAGAGTTGGCAGCAAGCTTCCCAAAGTCTGAACAGTTGACAGCTTTTTTTCAGAGAACGAAGCGTCGGCAACGTCAGCATCATCATGACTCTATTCCGACGGCTACTGCCACGTGGCCATCCGCATGCGCCTATATGGCCATGCATCCAAATCGCCATGCGCCTCTACGGCCATGCGTCCAAACCAGCATGCGCCTCAAAAGCCATGCGCCTCAGACCCTTCACTGATCCCTAAAGACAGAAGAAGAGTCTCCAGTTGAAGCTTTGCATGCGCCTCAAAAGCCATGCTCCCCGGACTGATCTCTGATCCCGAAAGACAGAAGGAAGGTCACCTGCATGCGCCTCAAAAGCCATGCGCCCTAAATGGTTTGTAACTCCTAAAGGTTATGAGCCGCAACCTCCTCCTGCGCCCAATCAAGGCGCAGCTCACCAGATCACTACCCCCCCACCAAATCCGAGATCTTCGAGCTATGGGTCGATGACACGTGTCCTTTGACTCAACTCGTCCAAGATTTCAGCAACAGAAAGATCTTCTCCTCTGCTACGTGCCGGCTCACAACAGCAGTATGAAGAGTTCTCCCCCTCAATCAGGGTGTATCATCTACGCGCCTCCATCAGCAACCTCCACGTGGCGTCCCCACACACCGGCGCATCCTACATGCGCGCATAAGCAGCCAGCCTACAAAACTATAAATAGAGGGATCTTCTCCTTCACACACAGACAGAATCCATAACAAACATACAAGGAATCATCAGAGAGGCAGATACAGACACTCAACGTCTTCCTCCTCTCAGCAAGCTCCAGCACCCAGAGCAATCCACGCCTTCAGAGAACCGATAACCGTCGTCAGCCGGTCAACAGAGTCAACGCATTACCACTCGCTCCATTGGCACTAAGGACCCAGCTTAAACAAAAGTGTACTCCTAGGACTACATCTAAGTCCTACATTGTAACACTGTTCTGTTTGTATTAAAGTTTTCAATCAAACAATTTTAATGGCAAACAAGCTGGCGACTCTGCTGGGGACTTCTTTCTCCTCTTCCGAGAAAGTCGTGTCACAGGCCGACGACGTGAAGGTGTGCTCCTCCCACAAGACGCTGGTCGTGCGCCTCAATCAACAGGCGTACGAGGAGTTCATTTCTGAAGGAAGTGCGAGTCCTTCGAAGCGGCTACCAAAGCCGAAGAAGATCCGCACGGCCTGGGTGCACAAGGTCGACGCCTCGGGCACCACCACTGAAGGGGATGCAGCAATCCAGCCTTCCCTTCCTGCTGACGTTCTCAGCAACCAAGGTGTGCCCGTCGATACAGCGCATCTCTTGGGGAAGCGTGCGGCCGACCACGTTCCCCAGCTATCTCCCTCTCAGGCGAGGAAGATACGTCGACGGAGCAGGGGCGCAGCCAATGCCCCGCGCATCACCTCTGATGCGTCACAAAAAGCCTCTGTCTTTGACAGACTCACTCGCTGTAATGGCGAGGATAATTTGGATGCTGAGTACTATGCGCCCCAGCGGGCTGGTACGAAGAAATCCAAGGCGGCACGGGCCATGCGCCATAAACGTGCTATGCCAGCAGCCGGCCAGAGGCACGCGCTCGTCATCACGCGCGCTGCCGATGGCAAGCTGTACAAGGTTGACTCAAGTGCTTCTGCACCAACAACGAGTCGATCTTCAAAGTCCTCATCCGCTTGGGTGCATCTACTGCGTGCACAACCAAGTCGAGAGAGGCAAACTCAGTGGTCTTGAACTCCCGCGCCTCCTCTGGTTGTGCGTTTGAGGTCCGTTCAAGTCACTTCAAATGTTGTGGTTCCCCCACTACTGATCGTGATGCCTGCTTGGTATTAGATCAGGGGGCGCAGCACTCACCTAACCACCCCGGCGTTTGGCCTTGCCATACGTCTGAAGGGGGTGTGAAGGCACCACTCTCCTCCAATGACCTGCGCAACGTGATCACTCACAAGCGCCGGTCAAGAGAGTCGACCAACAAGCACGATGCGCCTCTCACGGGGCATACTTGTGCGGTGGTCACCATCAACTGCTGTTGCAAGGCGGCAGCTCCACCAAGACAGTCGGTCTTCCAACGACTGCAATCATCGACACCTCTCCGACGTCGCCTTGGGACAAAGGTGTCAGCTGAAGAGAAGCCAAAGGTTGCTTCATGCAACGTGGTCTCCAACTCCTCATCAATCCGGAAGACGACTGCCAATTCCTCGTCTTCATCCAAAAGCCAGCCGAGGAAAACCAAGGCAGCTGTCTCGACCTCTGGAGTGTTTGAAGGCACTCGGTCGAGGAAGAAGTCCTTGGAGGAAGCTGGGGGTAGCCAGACCCTTGTTGAGCCTCCTTCCGAAGACGAAGATGTCCAAAGCACAGCTGCGGCGGATCTTCATCATCAAGGCGAGATTACTCTCCCTGAAGCCCCTCAAAATGAGGATGTCCTCCAGGACACTGCCGGGGGTAGTTCTGGAAACGAAGAGGTCCTTCAAGACGGAGCTGAGGGCAAGCAGACCCTTGCAGATGCGCCTATTGAAGATGAACTCCAGAATGTGGCTGGGGGTGGCCCAACACCAGGAGAAGTGACTCCCCCGCATAAGAGTGAGGCCGAAAGTGAAGCCTCAACCAATCCATCCACTCCTGGCCGTGTCAGGGCAGTATACATGGCTGGGGATGATGTCGAGTCTGATACGCCGTCACAGGACATAGTCCAGCGCATAGACTCATTGGAGGGAGGACTCAAAACCCTCTCTGCCTCTATGCAAGCACTGACTCAAGCAGTGTTTGAGATGCGGTCGGCCTTGATCAGGACACCTTCAACTGGTCCTGACCCAGGAGCTAATGGGGAGTCGAGTGTGCCCCTCCAACGGGCGCCCTCGGATACAGAAGCACCTCGGACCTCGGAGCCCTCAAACGCTCCAATCCAGATGGTACCTCCTTCTCCAACTCCTAGCTCTACAGAGGATGTGGTCGAAATGATCAAAGACCTGCGGGAGCGCTTCGAGTCCAAGAACAGGCAAGAGAAACGCCAGAAGATGGGCATTCTCCAGCCTTATCCCCTCGAGTGGAACAAGGTGGTTTATCCCCCAAAGTATAAGCCACAAACACTCACCCCATACGACGGAAAGGACTCTCTGCGACGGTACCTGACGTACTTCCAGTCACAGACAGGGCATCTTCCGGAGGAGGACGCGCTCCTCACCAGTATCTTTGTCGGGGCCCTGAAAAGAGTGGCGTATGACTGGTACTGTAGCCTCTCCGACAATTCCATATCGTCCTTCGACGACCTGACGCGCCTCTTCCTTGACCGCTTCTACGACGGCGGGAAGGACATGACGATGGCGTCTCTCATAGAGATACGTCAGAAGGAGAAGAAAACGGTTCGGGCGTTCATTGAACGCTTCCGACAGGCTTGCTTCAGGCTACCTCCAGGCATGCCAGAACATGCGCTCCTCTCCGCTTGCAGCATGAACATGTTGCCTGCAGTAAAGCTCTGGCTCAACTCTACTCCCCCTCCTGACTGGAGCTCCCTGATCATCGAAGCTGAAGCTGCAGAAAAGAAGGCGGCCAATGCACGTCTTCTGGGTGTCAGCTTCCCCGCCTTTGACGATAAGGGGAAAAAGTCTGCAGCTAACAGCTCCGGACAAGAAGCAAAGGGGAAACAGGCATTGACTGTTAATGCCTCAAAAGGCGCATCTGCACCTACTCAGAAGCCTCCACTGGCACCAAGACCCAAGGAGGTTTATTCATTCAATGATGACGACACCCTGCAACTTTTCGAGATACTAAAGCAGGGTGACAAGATCAAGCTACCGGATCCAAAGCGGCCCGATGAAGTTGGGAAAGTGGACAACCCAAGGTACTGTCACTACCATCGATTTGTCGGACACCCGACCAAGGACTGCTACATCCTTAAGAATTACATCCAGCGCATGATCAATGCGGATGTAATCTCCGTCGACTATGAAGAGAAGACGGTGTCGGCCAATGTGGTTTTGCTTCAGTTCGGCACCTTGCCGCCAACTACCACACAAGATGGCGTCGTCCCTATCCCTAAGGCGACAATGGAGGTGGTAAACCTACCACCTACTCGTGACAATGTGAGTGGACTCACCCCGCTCACCACATCTCGAGGAGAGGTCCTCTGGGTTCACCCCGACCTCGTCTCCGAGGTGACTCAATCGGAGGTACGCCCTACCTCCAAATCAAAAGGCAGGAAGATCAAGTCTTGCCGCACAGTCTCTTCTTCAACAGAAGAGGCACTTCCAGTGCAAACACGTACACAACAGAGCTCCCAATCCGGCGAAGCCGCCGCCGAGGTGGTGCCTCCTAGTACCATCGCTGAAGAGGGTCCATCTAAGCCCTCAGCAGCCAATAAGCAGAAGCAGGTGGAGGCCCGTTTTGACAGACCTCTACGGAAGGAGAATGCTTCGGGGCTGTCTAAGCCTCACAACTTCGACATTCTGGCACAATTAGCCAGTACACCAGCGCGCCTGTCTTTGTTCGAGCTCCTGCATCTTTCTAAAGATTCCCGAGAAGCTCTCTGCGAAGCTCTGAAGGACGCTGAATCCTTTCTCAGTCAGGTAAAGCAGCCTGAAGACCTCCCAACTACTTGTGCGTACTGTCATTGTGCGGATGAAGTTATCCCAAACATAACTTTCACCCAACTAGACATGCTGCTCAAGCATCACCGACATAACCGTCCGCTGTATTATACAGGATACATTGGCTCGGTCAAGGTGAGCCGGATTCAGATCGATCCTGGGTCTTCCCTAAGCATCATCCCGAAGGCGCTGCTATCTAAGCTGGGGATCCCGATGTACCGGCTGGCGCCCTCCAATACAACTATCAGTGGCTTCAATGCTAGTAAGAGCGAGCCATTGGGCAAGATCCGACTGAAGTGTCACATTGGCAGCCTCAAAACTGAGGTGACTTGTTATGTGGTAGATGCCGAGGTCAACTACAACATCCTGCTCGGTCGACCATGGCTGCATGAGTACATGGTGGTGCCCTCCACGCTCCACCAGTGCATGAAGTATGTATCCACCAATGGCGTCATCCGGACGGAGTTTGCAGACATCGATCCTTTCAAAGGGATTGAAGCCTACTTCACCGATTCCGACTTGTACAAGCCTATTGACTAGGAGGAAGCCAACGACGCTGATTATGAGGCAGAGACGGCAACAGAATCGGACATGGAGCCTGAGACGACTCCCGACGCCCCCTTGAAAATCCGACTGAAGGGGAAACCACCCCAGAAGGCGCCTCCATCAAGCTATCAGGGAAAGCGCCGGCTCGCGAAGCACCCCTGAAGATACGCCTCAAGGGAAAGCCACCTCAAACATCGGCTCCCCTGGTGGCAAAATTACAAGGGAAGGCACCACTCACCGGAGGCGCAGCCGAGGCGCCTCTCAAGGTGCGTCTCAAGGGCAAGCCGCCGCAGTCATCCAAGGTGTCAGAGAAGGCTCATATAACCCTCTCAGACCCCAAAGCTGTGGTGGACTCTCCTAGTCTGCCCCCAGTTCTTACAGACGAGAAGCTTGGTGATTATATCTCGGCTGACGTAGAGGCACCCTCCTTTGACAATGTAATCCCACGGGATAAGATCTCGTATTTTATCAATAATAGAGTATCTTTTAATTATTCTTGTCTTCCACACTGGAATGCCATGTATACATTAGACAACGCTCTACGGTCGTTGCAAACACAAATAATGACCGTCTACCATAATCGAATAGTCCCGTCTCAAGGAGTCTTCATAGTCCCTCCACGGAGCCGAGACCAAGGCACCATCATCTCGGGCAAAGTCGAGCGTCATCGGGACCTCCCGTCAATCGAGCCCGAACCTGATACCGGCAGAGTACAAGTCTATCGGTACACGGATGCAGCAAAGCACATCATCCAAAAGATGGGCCACGACCTAAAAAGCAACAAAGGCTTAAACTACGGCAAGGGTCGGCATCTCCCTGTCCGGCTTTCGATGCCCAATGGAAAGCCACAGGAGTATTATAATCGGACTGGACGAGGGTTAGGCTATGTCACACCGCCATCAACCCCAGAGAGTTCAGATGCAGAAGACATAGAACATTCCCATTCGTCCGAAGCATCGACTTGGGATTCCGATACCAGTATCGGATCAGTCTTCAGGAAAGTGCTGTCAGCTAACATGACGTCAGCACAACCTCAAAAAGGTGAAGGCGAAGACCAAGCGCCAGAACCCTTCGAAGAAGAACCCTGGGCCCAACGCCTAGGGGAACAATGGGAATCTCGTTTTGAGCTTCGTGAACCTCCCACCGAAGACGAAGTCGAGCAGATCGACCTTGGGGAGGGGTCTTCTTCCAAACCCATCTTCATCAGTAAAAGCCTGGAAGGAGAAGATCGAGAATCTTTAATCCAACTGGCTAAAGAGTATATCGACGTCTTCGTCTGGAGCTATGAAGACATGCCGGGACTCGATCCACAGATCGCAATGCATAGGTTGAACATCTTACCTGATGCCAAACCTATCAAACAACAGCAGCGACGCTTCCGTCCGGACATCATGAATGCCATCGATCAGGAGGTAGACAAACTCTTGACCAGCGGCTTCATCCGTGAGGAACAACACCCGGATTGGGTAGCCAACGTCGTTCCTGTCACCAAGAAGAACGGAAAGATACGAGTCTGTATCGACTTCAGGGATCTCAACTCTGCTTGCCCGAAGGACGAATTCCCGCTTCCAATCACTGATATGATGATCGACAACACATGTGGCTTTGAGCGCATGTCCTTCATGGACGGGTATTCAGGCTACAATCAAATCAAGATGTTCCCCGATGACGCAAAACACACGTCATTCAGGACTCCAAAGGGTATTTTCTGCTACACAGTAATGCCCTTCGGCTTGAAGAATGCCGGTACGACATACCAGCGAGCTATGAGCACCATCTTTCGTCAACATCTTCGCAAGACGGTCGAATGCTATGTTGACGACATTGCAGTCAAGAGCCGCCTCAAAGGAGATCACCTACAGGACCTGAAGACGGTCTTCGATCTCATGCGGGCACATCAACTCAAAATGAACCCCGCTAAATCCTTTCTGGGGGTTTCTAGCGGCAAATTCTTGGGCTTTGTCATCACAGCGAAAGGCATTCATGTTGATCCTGAGAAGACCAAAGCCATCCTCAACATGGACCCTCCGAAGAACCTTCGAGAACTTCGGGGCCTACAGGGACGTCTGGCATATATCCGGAGGTTCATAGCATACCTCTCCGGTAGATGTCAACCCTTTACTCAGCTCATGAAGAAGGGAGTCTCTTACGTCTGGACAGAGGAGTGTCAAAAGGCTTTCGACGATATCAAGGCTTACTTAACAAGCCCACCAGTCCTGGTAGCGCCAGTCGCCGGCAAACCATTCCTCCTCTACGTCCGTGCCATGGATCATTCTCTTGGCGCTCTGCTGGCTCAAAACAGCGATACAGGCTTCGAGCAAGCAATCTACTACCTCAGTCGAACACTCATCGGGGCCGAACACCGGTACAACCCCGTCGAAAAGGAGTGCTTGGCTTTGGTGTTTGCCATCCAGAAGACTCGTCATTATGTCTCGGGTCAGACAATTCATGACGAAGCCAGGATCATTAAACTCCCGGCTGGCTACATAGGCGATCTTTCTAACACCGTACAATATGGTGTTTGTGCCGCAAAAAGCTGTTAAGGGTCAAGCTCTGGCTGACTTTTTAGCTGCACACCCTATCCCAGAATCCTCAAAACTCTATGAAGATATCCCGGATGAGGTCCAAGAATCCAACGTCACCGAAGGAAGCTCCGTTTGGCGGATGTTCTTCGACGGCGCTTCGAGAACAGGCCCCAAAGGCCAAATCATCGCAGGAGTGGGGGTAGTCTTAGTCTCCCCCGATCAGCTGGTCATCCAGCGCACGTACTCTCTTTCGAAGCCGTGCTCCAACAACGTTGTCGAGTACAACGCACTCGTCATGGGACTCCAGCTCGCACAACAGCTGGGGGTCGACCATCTGGAAGCTTACGGCGACTCAAAACTCGTCGTAAACCAGGTTCGGGGACAATAGGAAGTTCGCCATGAAGATTTAATCCCTTGTCATGAAGTCGCGTTGAACATCATTTCAACCTTCACCGGGTTCTTCATTGAACATGTCCTCCGTTTACAAAACTTGGAGGCCGATGCTCTGGCCGGCCTCGCAGCCTCATTAGCAGCGCCCTTTGGGACTCAACACTATATCACGGTAACAGGACGAGATCTGATTTGTCCCAGAAACAACCTATGCTTGCGAGTGGCCCATGCCATGCCGACAAATACTGGTGTTAATGTCCGAGACTGGAGGTTCCCGTTCATCGACTTCGCTGTCTACGGAATCCTTCCAGAGGACCCGAAGGAAGCCGTCTCAGTCAGGAGATGCTCTCTTCGATTCTACTACGATACGGCTACCAAAACGCTGTACCGACGCTCCTTCGATGGGCTCCTCCTTCGATGCCTGTCCAACGAAGAAGCAGCCGAAGCTCTTCAAGAAGCTCATGACGGAACTTGTGGAGCTCATCAACCCGGTCCTAAGTTGCAAGATCGACTACGATGTATGGGCTACTACTGGCCAACCATGGTTGCCGATGCTGTCGAATATGCCAAGAAGTGCCACGCGTGCCAACTTCATGCAGACTTCATACATACACCATCGGAGCCGCTACATCCTACAGTCGCCTCCTGGCCCTTCGAAGCCTGGGGCATGGACATTGTAGGGCCAATCACCCTTCCTTCATCGAGAGGACACCGTTTCATCCTGGCCATCACCGACTACTTCTCCAAATGGGCGGAAGCAGTTCCACTAGCAGAAGTAAAAAGCTCCAGGGTGGTCAGCTTTATCAAACACCATGTTATTTACCGTTTCGGAGTACCCGGGCGGATCATCCATGACAATGGTCCTCAGTTTATCAGCCACATTTTCAACAGGTTCTGTGACAAGAATCGCATTCAGAACGTGGTCTCAACCGCCTACAATCCGGCAGCAAACGGATTGGCTGAGGCATTCAACAAAACTATCGTTAGGCTGCTCAAAAAGGTCGTATCATCCAATAAACGCGACTGGGACGAAAAGCTTGGCGAATGCCTTTGGGCCTACCGCACAACGGTACGGACCCCAACAGGCAACACTCCATTCTCCCTGGTCTACGGGAGCGAAGCAGTACTGCCTCTCGAGATACAGATACCTTCGCTCCGCGTAGCAATCACAAATAAACTCACAGAAGAGGACAATCAACGTCGTCGTCTGCGGGAACTGGAGGCACTTGACGAAAAACGTCTCCTAGCTCAACAACGCATCGAGCTCTACCAAGCCCGTATATCACAGGCTTTCAACAAAAAGGTCAAAAAGAGGACTTTCCAAGTTGGCGACCTGGTTTTAGCAGTCAGAAGACCAATGGTGTTGACCCACAAGACACCAGGAAAGTTCGAGCCCAAGTGGGAAGGACCTTTCATCATAGAGACGGTATACTCAAACGGTGCTTACCGCCTCGCCAAACCCAATGGGGACTTGTTCATGATGCCCATCAACGGCAAGTTCCTAAAGAAGTACTATTCTTGACATCCTCCAGACATGTACTTCCTCAAACAACCTCTTTCCACAAACTCATACGCCTCCAGAACCCAGCTGTTCCGTGGCATCTTCCAGTAGAAAGATAACCACGTCCATACTACCTCTGAGTTGTCTCTCTACACCCTACAAAGTAGAATCTTACACTTCGTAAGCCTACGCTACCCTTCATGTTTACCACGTCCATATTACCTCTGAGTAAACATCTTGTACAAACAACCCCTGCGTTATTGTACATTTATCGCAGAACTTTCACGTCCATATAACCTCTGAGTTGTTCAGCGTATCCCCCAAGATCATTCCTACCACGTCCATAATACCTCTGAGTAGGGAGATTCTATCATTTCGAACCCAATGATTTCCATGTCCACATTACTTCTGAGCAAACATGATGGTTCCTTCAAACTTATTATCTGTACCTGAAAACCAAGGTGCGTAAAAGATAATAGGTCCACACAAATCATCAAGTTCATGACAACAAAAGATGAACACATCACAAAAAAGGTTGTAGACTTCTTTATTCTTCTGAAAAAGGAGTACAAGAAACTACATCATCCCCCAGTAAGGGTTGCAAAAGAACACAAAAGAAAAAGGGAAAAAGCTATGGTCCCTGAATCTCCCCAGGATGGGCTGAGAGCTCCCTGACTCAAAGCTTTAAGTCGACTGCGCGAGCCTCCACCGTCGCCAGGACTCGTCGCTCTGCTTCTTGGCGCATCAATTCAACGGTCCCAGCGGAAGTATCACTTGCATGCTTCTCATCAAGCTGTCGTCGTTGCTGCGCCAAGGCAAGAGTCCGCTGAGTAAAAGTCGCTTCATCCTTCTTAAATGCTGCATGTTCAGCCCGGACACGCTCGACCTCTAACTGGAGTTGGGCCCGTTGGACTTCAAGGCGGCGCATCTGGGTGTCGATATCCGCGATATTAGCTTCTAATGCAGCTCGAGTTTCCACCGTCGTCTTCATGGACTGAGACAACTGCTCTACCGCAGCCTCAGTCTCAGCCACCTCGCGCTCCCAAATGCCCACGGTGGCCTGGTATGAAGACTCGATCTCGGCGATCAGCTTCCCCTTTTCCGTATCTATCAGGACAGAGAGGTCGTTTCGCTGGATGCGTTAAAGTTCCGCGAGCCGCTCATCCAGCTCAATCACCGAAGCCTCCAGAATTTCGGCCATATGGTCGTGGCCTTGGTGAATACGAATCAGCTCGATGCAGGGCATTGCCAGAGCTTTTGCCGTCGCAAAACTCCCATTGGCATCCATCACAGCAGATACACCCTTCTGCAATATTTTGTACACCCCCTCGACGAGGAATTTCACATACTCGTCTGCATCCGCCAGGACCTGCGGCATCATCACGGGAGTTGGAGGAGCTACTACAGTTTGCGGACCGAAAGAAGATCCGCCAACCTCAATCAGCGAGGCTTGAACCTCGGCATCAATGGGCTCTTCATCAACAGGGGCTGGACTTCTAGTCCGAGGAGCTGAAGCAACAGAAGGGGCCGGCACAGGCGTCGAGATGGTCCCCCAGGTAGAAGCAGCGACACAGGGTTCTACACCATTACCCTTCTCAAGCCCGGAGGAACCACCGATGTCAACGGCCACCTCTTCTACCCCCAACATCCTATCAACAGTTGGTACCTTCCTTGGCAGAATAGGGAGATTATCACTTGTCTCTTGACCCGTCGCAGCGGTCTTGACTGGCAGACGGGTCTCATCATCGAGTCCCTCAACAGGGATAGAATCTGTCGCTACCTCCTGAGTGGTAGCCGCCTCAACTTCCACGATTGAAGCCAGGGTAGGACTCGGCAATGATGCAGCCGACCTCCCCTCATCATGATAAAGAGGGGATTCAACCCTCTCCTCTGTCTCAACTACTTCTGTTGCCTCGGCAACAGGCTCTTGCAGCTCTGGAGCAACGTCATCGGAAGACGACGAACTCCATTCTTCTTCACCACCAGGAAACGGCGTGCTTGTTAAACCTTCGGCACTTGAAGCTTCCGTTCTGGCCTTTGCCGTCTCGGAAGCTGCTGCACCCTCAGTTTCCCTCCTGACATAATCTGGGGATACAGGAATCTCCACGTCAACAGCATCCTCCGGATTTTCCTCCATGGGAGACATCATGGTCGGCGGGATACGCACTTTAGACGAGCCCGCCGTCCCTTCTCGCCTGCTCCCACCTGACTTTGGGGTGCGAGGTTTTCTTTTTAACGGTTCCTACAAGAGAAGATGAAGCCTCGTAACTAGTGGAACCCAAAATCAGATTATGTGGGACACCTTTACCTCTGCGGACGTTGAATCCGATGACGCCGTCGGTGATGACGCCTTCTTCTGCTTCTTCGGTACAGGAGATTCAATCCCTTCGTCTGCACATCACTTTGATCGATCGCCCGAGGGTTCTGCTTGAGAGGCGGAAGGGGCACTCCGGTGACCTATCCCTGACGGACGATGCGATCGGGCCTTCACCGGCACGTTCTCGGTCATCGCTAACTGGGTGCCTGCAATAAGACTGGTCTCCCTGTCATATCCGGAGGGCGCGGCAGCCATAGCACAGTAAAATTTGGCGGCTGAGTAAAGAATGGGCGGCCGCGGATCTGGGACGGGCAACGTAAAACGAGCCCCGGTACATCCGGCATTATAGTACTGCCAAGCTCGTGCACTATCCAACAAACTTCCAATATACCCCAGAGAAATACTGGGGTTATCCAACATCATCTGGGCATAACCAAATTGCCGCACAAAGCGGCTTGGCAAATATGGTTCCAGGTAGCACTGATTCCTGTTCCGATATACCAGATGAGATGGCCGGATACTCTGCAACCAGCGGAATCCCCATTGAGGCAGAGTGGTGGTACCTTCGCCCAGATCCCTTAGATCTTCGTTGGCCTCAAAGCCCAAGTAGATTGGACCAACTTTGGTAATTTCCCAACCCTAAGACGAGATAAAACCTTTCTACAAACAGGCACACCAGTATGTGACAAGCTCCTCCGATTGAAACGACGAAGGAGTGCATCTCCAGCCTTATAATCTTCTTCCGAGCCTGGACTCATCACACTGGGATGATGCAAAATCAGCCATCCCATCAAATAGTGAAACGGCAGTTCGGCGCACGGGAAGTTATTATTTCGGCCTCTGTCATGAATCACATTTCCAGCAAATTCTCTCAAACCTCGCTGCAGGTTACATACCATTGCGGGGAGAAGAGCCAAACGCCGCCCGAATACCAGCTTCACGGCTGGCAGGATTAAGTTTCGGGTTACCCTCTCTACGGCACCGGATCCGCCCGCGAACACGCAATCCCGGAGCCATATCATCAGGTAGGACGCCAACACCGCCTTGGGTGACATCCGATAAGCAAGATGCCAGAAGCAGCTGTAGGAGCGTGCATCTGACTGCTGGTCCTCATTTCCTCGGGGATTTTTCTCCCCTAACCTGCTCATTTCGGACAGCACTTCGCTACGAGAGAGCGCCGGTGGAGTGGAAAATTATGAGGGATCCTCCTTGTCTTGTCTAAAGACATAATCTCTCCAAGCGGTCACATGAGGCTGTGTCCCATTCCTATCCCGTCTCTGCATATAGTAATGATGACTCGCCACTTCCTTGAAGACAGCCGTCATCTCCTCAGCCCTGTCCCCCAGGACTTGAAGTTCCTCGTTGGTGGGAAAGTACTCTTCATAGGGTTCCGACCCCCAAGGGAGTTTTGACACCTCGTACATCTCATGAAGTGCGAACCCTAATTCCTCCACCGGAGTAAAAAAGGTCCCGGTATGGACATCAAACATCTCCAGTAGTGCGAGGAACATGTGCCTGTTGAGATCAACACCCGCCTGGGTAGCACGGATCGCGGCGGTCAACCCAATCTCTCGAAGCTCGGTCCGAAACCGTAACAAGATCCAGAGTGTCAGTTTATCCCACTTGGAAACGTAATGGCACCAACCCTCTACCCGAAAATCTCCTTTCGGGTATGAGCGTTCCATCAAAAACATACGATGGGTAAAGGTCGAAGCACTATAAGCAAACGTATCAATGGGTACGTCACTGTAGAGGCTCCCGGGGCGTAGAGTCCGCCAGGTGAAAGAAGACCCAGACCGTGTGGCGGTCAAAGCATCCCTTTGGTCGAAGGTAGAATCAATTTGGATGACGCCAGTCACCGCTCCCCCCTGAGAAGGGGTAAGATCCCAAGACATCCTCCTCTGGGAAATAAGGCGACAGAAGGATGTCAAAGGCCATTGATGTTCAAGTTGCTTAACAGTCATATGCACCCCATTCGCTGTAAAGAACCAGTCCTCCTTGACCTTCAACACCGTCGCATCAGTAGAAGTGAGACGGTCTCCGAATAGGAACTCAGGCTTCAAGAAGGTCAATTTATCAGATGTGGAAGATTTTAAAACACCACGTTCCATCATCCGTTTGAGGAACCCATACTGTTGCTCACGGATTTGGGTCATTCTCTCGGGAGGCTGATCCAGCATAAGAGCCTCTTGAGCGGGGTTTATCACTTCCTCATCATACTCTACTCCCATCTGGTTGAAGACAGCCTCCAAGAACACTTCATTCAAAGGCGGGATCGCTACTGACACTAGCAAAGATTAGAAAAATGTTAGAAGCAACAAGAGAAAGAAGAGCTTCGGCGCATTCAGGGTTTAAACCCATGCGCGTCAGCAGCCTCGGCGCATCATCAGGGTCTAAGCCCATGCGCGTCAGCAGCCTCGGCGCATCATCAGGGTTTAAGCCTATGCGCGTCAGCAGCCTCGGCGCATCATCAGGGTCTAAACCCATGCGCATCGACGAACAAAGACCGCGGCACATCATTAAAGACCCAAGGTCTATGTGCGTTGGTGTACGAAAAAAACGAGACTTACCAACCACCTCCGGCCGAACTTCGACAGGCCGTCGGGGAACGTCAGCCGTTACAACTTTCGCCGGCTCCTTCGCTTTCTCCTTCCCCTTGCCGGCACCACCGCGAGGAGTCTTGGGAGCCATTCTCTCAGAGAAGAAAAAGTTAGGGTTTTGAAGAAAAACTCTAAAGAAAGCAAAGGCACAGAGCAGATGAACTCTCTCTCTCTCTCCAACCCTTACCTATTTATAGGGCTTGGTCGCATGCGTGAACCGATGACGTGTAATCTCAGCCGTCGCTTCGGGTTCCGTGAGGAGATAACACAAATACAACCAAAAGATCATCATTAATCTTTTGGGTTACCAAGGCGTCATCATCATCAACTGAAAGGAGCATGCGCCCGAAAATCATGCGCCCTGACCTCCATGCTTCTTATTCAAAGTATTCCAAAACTTATTCAAAAGTTTTGAAAACTTTGAAGGGGGTCTTGTAGAAGCATGGAATTTTACAACCAGAAAGCCCATGCGCCAGGCATTATATGCGCCAGAACTCAGACAGCTAATCAAATAAGCCATAGACATTCGAAGAAGGACTTTTTATTTATATATATAAAAGTCTATTACATGTCTAGAAAAGGTTGTACAAAGGAGAATTTCTACAAAGGAAGGATCCTAGATCTACAGCCAACAGCCACCATGCGCCTTTCAGATAGGCGCAGCAACCACCATGCACCTTCCGATAGGCGCAGCAGTCACCATGCGCTGTCAGCCAGGCGCAGCAGATGTCATGTGCCTCCAGCCAGGCGCATCCTAGCATCTCTTCAGCAGCTCAGTTATGTGCATCCAGCTCAGTTATGTGCATCCCTTCAGCAGCTCAGTTATGAGCAACTCTTCCAACCAGGCTCACCTGGCCGAGCAGAGCCCAGTTATGTGCCGCTCTTCCAGCCAGGCTCACCTGATAAGTGCTTCGCCAAGCAAAGTATTTAACCCTCTGGCTGGAACCAAGGAAGAGAAGAGCACCGCAAATGCTGTGGCCAGGGGAGGCTTCGAAAGAGCCTCCAAAGACCAAGGAAGACCGTGATCGAAATCATGGCACAAGGAGCTTTCAACACAATCAAAGTGGGCGACACCCACTTTGAAGGAAGAGAGAGCCTAGCACCACCATTCCGATCTACGGCTCTTCCGGAACAACGGAGACGAGGCCCGAACATCCCTATCTTTGGATGCAACAGGCACCTTCCGCCTGCCTCAGAAGCCCTCGACTCCGTCTTTTGGATGTAACAGTCACCTTCAAGTGCATCGAAGACAACACGACGTCTCATCTTTACCCTCGGGAGCACTTCGTCAACAGAATGCACCCACATATCCAAGTTCATGTTGGAAGTACGTGAGGGAATGAGGAGCAAACCTTCTCTCCATGCCACTATTTATAGGCCGGGCAAATCAAACCCACGCGCCAAGTAGATGACTCTCCGAATTCTGTGCAATGAATTTGCATTAAATGGATGAACCGGACGCCTCGAATTCAGCCAAACGGCTATTTATAGCACTCGAAGAGCGAGACAGCCGCATCATTAAAGGACATGTCGGATGCGCCAGCCAAACAGCGCATCACATGGACACGCCCTCCAGCATCAGACGTATCACACAGACGCACCCTACAGTACCCGGCGCATCACAGAGGATGCGCCCTCCCTCACATCTCCATGCCGAGTGGAACACCAACCAATGTGCCCACTCAGCTGTCCATCGAACGTCGCAAACATTAAATGCTGAACTGACACCAGAGTTGGCAGTACGCTTCCCAAAGTCTGAACAGTTGACAGCTTTTTTTCAGAGAACGAAGCGTCGGCAACGTCAGCATCATCATGACTCTATTCCGACGGCTACTGCCACGTGGCCATCCGCATGCGCCTCTATGGCCATGCATCCAAATCGCCATGCGCCTCTACGGCCATGCGTCCAAACCAGCATGTGCCTCAAAAGCCATGCGCCTCAGACCCTTCACTGATCCCTAAAGACAGAAGAAGAGTCTCCAGTTGAAGCTTTGCATGCGCCTCAAAAGCCATGCGCCCCGGACTGATCTCTGATCCCGAAAGACAGAAGGAAGGTCACCTGCATGCGCCTCAAAAGCCATGCGCCCTAAATGGTTTATAACTCCTAAAGGTTATGAGCCGCAACCTCCTCATGCGCCCAATCAAGGCGCAGCTCACCAGATCACTACCCCCCCACCAAATCCGAGATCTTCGAGCTATGGGTCGATGACACGTGTCCTTTGACTCAACTCGTCCAAGATTTCAGTAACAGAAAGATCTTCTCCTCTGCTACGTGCCAGCTCACAACAGCAGTATGAAGAGTTCTCCCCCTCAATCAGGGCGCATCATCTACGCGCCTCCATCAGCAACCTCCACGTGGCGTCCCCACATACTGGCACATCCTACATGCGCATGAGCAGCCAGCCTGCAAAACTATAAATAGAGGGATCTTCTCCTTCACACACAGACAGAATCCATAACGAACATACAAGGAATCATCAGAGAGGCAGATACAGACACTCAACGTCTTCCTCCTCTCAGGAAGCTCCAGCACCCAGAGCAATCCACGCCTTCAGAGAACCGATAACCGTCGTCAGCCGGTCAACGGAGTCAACACATTACCACTCGCTCCATTGGCACTAAGGACCCAGCTTAAACAAAAGTGTACTCCTAGGACTACATCTAAGTCCTACATTGTAATACTGTTCTGTTTGTATTAAAGTTTTCAATCAAACAATTTTAATGGCAAACAGACATGATGCAAGACGAGACAGGTAGTTTCTACAAGCACAATCAGGAAAATCAACCATGGTGTCAAGACAAGGTCATACCTGGCAAGTCAGGACTGGCTGTCGCAATAGCGGTCAAGAGTAAACATGTCCTGTCAAGAGTACTAGCCAGGAGTGTGCCACCACGGGCCACTGTCGAGAATCAAGAGTATACATACCAGGTTTACTGTCAAGTCCAGAGTGCTAGTCAAGAGTGCACCTCTACGGGCCACTATCAAGAATCAAGACAGGTCCATGTCATCGTGTAATATGGCTGGGATATCAGGATGGCACTACAGTACCATAAAATCAGGTAGAACCTCAAGATGCCAGTAGACAAGGAGCATAACAGTGCAAGGTCAAGGCCAGTACCTCAAGGGTAAACTGGAATCATGGATCGGGTATAAGTAGTCAAGTCAAGTCGGGGTCAATTCTATCAATCACATGAAGTCATCTGCCTACATCGTGGCATGGATATCAGGTCAAGTACAAGATCAGAATCTCTACCACAATATCATCTCAAACATATAAGGGAGCCTATAGCTCCAATCATCAAGTCGGACCATCCACCAGATCAATCTAGCAAGAGTCATCCCTCTACGATGGAATCAATATCATGTCAGGAAGGTCAATAACCAAATACCAAGCTAATCACTATAAGCAATACTAGACCCTCTAGCTCACAAGAATCCTCCTAGTCAATGATCACAAGTCACTGGAAAATAAGCCCCTCAACTACCAAGACATAGCAATCAAACCAGGTTCCCCAACTACCGGAATACACAAAGGTATCAGGTTTTGGGCATTTGGGAAGTCGAGTAAAAATCATATAATAATACCCTCGATATTCTCCTCGTTCCATAAAATATTCGAAATCACCAAAATCCAAGAATCCACATAGATCCACCAAGTCAATATCCCGAGATCGTACTCTCCATAATACTCAATCCTCAGTCATATCCACAAGTCACAACTCCCAATACATAGGACAACTGTCAGCTCTATCTAACTAGACTAGGACACCCCCTAGGATGAAGGGTCAGGGGACAAGAGTCTGGTAATAAATATCGCCGGAAGTGGCAAAGATTATACGGACCGCTCTGGAGCAAATCCACAACCCTTAAACCAAACAATGACCAGGGTTGCAGACCGTCTCCCGAGTGGAACCGCTCTCCTTACGCTATCCGACGTACAAGACAGATCAGGAGCTAGGCGACTGATCTAGTCTGGAGTCTACCTAGCAAGCAATGGGATCAGGTATACTATACCAAGGTGAACAGGCACGAGCCCAGTCCAGCAAACCAAAGGAATGGTTCTGCCCAGTCCTTCGAACCAAATTCCCGATCGGGAATTTTGGAAGAATCCGGCAGAGTCTCCTCTGTATTCTGGATAGGAGCTCCCAGCGAGTTGGGGCTAAAATCCACTCGGCGCAACCCGCCACGGAATCGCAGAATCGCAGACTGAGAACTCTAGGTCTCAGCTACCAGCAGCACTACAATGCGTACTGGGAACAAATCGATAGCCGAGAACACTAAGCTCCGACCTCCAGCAGTGCTATGAGGCGTACTGGGAAATCAATCGAACCCGAGACCACTAATGTCTCGGCCTCCAGCAGTACTACAATGCGTACTGGGCGCCAAGCCAACATGCATAATAATAAAATAACTGCCTCGCAGGGCGCACCACAACACGTGTCCATAAATCCCTAACCCAAGCACAATCACCGCCACAAGTAAAGTTAGCCAGAGCCGTTACCCGACCGCGAGTCAGACACGGGGCATACAGGAACAATCCATACATGTGAGTCGTGCTCGTGTCCTCGGAGGTGTGGATGACCCATCCGAGTTGCCCGATACGGTCTACCCCGGTATCGGACCAAGCTATCCTAAGTTATCATCATGACAGTTCTACTACTAGGCTACACTAATCATGGTTATAAAATTTATAAGTACAAATTAATTAAATGAAATAAAATCCAGGAGAGAGGGCAAGAGCCGTCGATGAGCAAGGGATACTTGCCTAGAGGGCTCGGCTAGGTAAGCAAGTCTTCAGCAGTCGCGATCCAAGCTAGCACGCCAATCGAGATCCTCAGAACACACAATAAACAATCATTAGAATTAAATAATAAAATAATGACAAAATCACGAAGAATGGCACGAGGCTATACCGTACGGGTCCCGCAAGCAGCGTAGGGATCTGGCACGGAAACCGAGGCACGTGGACCGATACGGGCACGCAAACTGAGACATGCACGTATATCGAGACGCGTACGAGAATCGAGATGAACAGGAGACAACGTGTACGTAAATCGAGACGTGCACGTAGATCGAGGAAATCATGAATATCAAGATGGTGCACGAATCACGTAATACGCAAATCGAGACGTGCACGCGAATCGAAACGGCACAAGACCAATGCGGCACGCAAATCGGAGCGAGCACGCAAACTGAGGCGACACGGGTCACGAGGTATGTACAAAGGCCGAGACACGAGGAATCGAGACAACGTGCAAACCGAGATAGCACGGTGCCCGAGACAGCACGGGGCTCAAAGCGTTCCGCTGCCCGAGGCAATACGTGAATTGAGGCGACACGAGAACAGAGGCAGCACGTACACCAAGGTGTACACGTATCGAGACGGCACATAACCCGAGCAGCGCGGGGCCCAAAGCGTTCCGCTGCTCGAGGCATGCACGGAGCTCGAGGGCTCGCTTCCCGAGATGTACGTAAAACGAGGGACTCGCACCCCGAGGGTGCGTCGCACGAGGCAGCACGCAAACCGAGGAGAAAGAGAGGGGCAGAGGAGCTCACCGGGATCTGTCGGTTCCCGGCGGAGGGGACAGCAGTCGCGGTGGCGCGGTGCTCAGAGAAGAGAGAGAGAGTCGAGGCGAGGCGAGGGGGCTCGCCGCCGGCACAGAAGAGAGGGGCGGCAGCAGTAGCGCAGCACCACGAAGGAGAGGCGGAGGAGATGGAGACGGCAGCGTCGGCGGAGGGGGGCCGGAGGCCACGGAGGAGACGGCGACGGCGATGATGATGGTGGGGGCGATGGTGCTGGCTGAAGTAGAGGTGGCCGGAGGAGATGGCGGTGGTGGTGGTCACGGAAGTGGTGGTGGAGACGGTGGCTGGCGGTGGTGGGAGCAGTGGAGGCAGTGGTGGCGGTCGGCGGTCGAAGACGAGGGGAGGTGAGCGAGAGGGAGCGTGGGGAAGAGGGGTGAGCTCGGGAGAGAGATGAGCGGGGGAGAGAGAGTTGAGGGAGGAGAGAGGGGGAAGAGAGAAGAGTGAAGGGGGGGCTCTGGTCCAGTAAAGAGGGATCGGGAGAGAGAGAGAGAGTGAAGAGAGAGAATTGGGGGGGGTGGCTGAGAGAGAGTGGAGAGAGAGGGTTATGTTTGGGGGGAGGGTAGATATTTAGGATTATAATAATAATAATAATAATAATAATAACAATAATAATAATGATGATGATAATTGATAATAATAAAAACAACTTAATATAAGCTAGCCATGTTAACCCCTAATAATAATAATAAAATAATATTAATAACAATTAAATAGAGACAATAATCAAATGTCAGGTCTAAACAATTAAGGCTAACCAAAGTCCAGAAAAATAAATAAAATTTTAAGAATACCCAAAAATTTAAAATCCTCCAAATACAGAAATACAGTCATTTACGTATTTTGGAAAAAATAGGGAGATGACATTCTACCCACCTTACAAAAATTTTGTCCTCGAAATTTCAAAATTATCAAAATAGGGTTTTCACAACTAGTACATATATATATGCCATAAAAACTCTACCCACCTTACAGAAATCAAGTAATGCAATAAGAAACGAACAAAATCTCAATATGAAAACATCAAGGAGAACAAGGTCTAGCTAAATAAATCAACTCGCAAGATAAATCCAAAATATCGAAAGAATCTCGAAAATCAAAAATCTCGGATGCACGAAATAGCCCCAAAGATCAAAACAAGTACAAAATATCGAAAACAATGTCCAAAAACGTAAAATCCTAACTGCATAAGAAAATAATAAATCCGCATAAAATCATAAAATACAGGATATCTGTCTCGAACCGATGACCGTAGTTCCTAATATCCGAAAAATGTGTGTCATGATCATTCCTTGCCGCGCCATCCGGAATGGCTGCAAAAGATTCACCAAAACACTGTAATCGAGCGGCTGCAACTTTCGTTACCACGCCGTCAAGGTATACTAGGGTCATCCGATACTATTGACAAATATCCAAAACAAATCAAATCCATAACCCAAATATCCAAATCACTAAGATCACAAAATCTCTAACAATGTAATGAGAGTCCTAGAAAACAATCAAAATCCAAAATCCAGGTGAATCGTAACACATATCCAAAACTATCTTCAACAATAACCACAAGATAGCTTTTCTAGGAAAATACTCCAAACCAAGAATCCACATCAAAATATAATGTATAGAAAGTATATCTATAATCAAAATAATATCTGAAATAGATAATCATGAGTGCGAAACTGTCCGGAATCAAGGAAGCCGAATCGATACGAGAATATCCCTCGGATACTCAACAAATGTTAAAATATCCAATCTCAGAGTCCTGATGAAATCTTCATCCTGCAGCAATCCAGCCAACGCTCGAAGAGGGCGATAATGATACTAAGTCAACACGAAGTCAACGCACGAAAGGGATAACAAGAAATCAACCAAGACAAAATACCGATAGAGAGTGCAGAACCCAAGATAAATAATCATGTATCCCAAATGATGGAGATAACATCTCATCAAATAAGGTGATCGACATGACCAACTATAGGATCATATCCATCAAACAAGGATCAGAGGTAGATAACACGAATAAGACATGGCCAAGCAATATAGGTCCAAGTAGAGATGAGGACCAGTTCACAGGTTCAAGGGAGCGAAAGACAAGTGTAACAAGTGGGAATACCAAGAAATAGTGGACTGAGATCAATAATCATGTGATACCCAACAAAATCTCAAAACGAGACCTGCATGGGCCACCACTAAAACCATGTCACACCCCAGTTCCGAAATACGAGGACGTACACGGCCAGCTATACCGTATAAGGTACGAATACGCTATACGATAATGACGGCTGTCCAGTCTGGTTGGGTATCCTAGCATGCAATCAATCTATGGCCTAAATCCGATCTCATATCCACAGGTAAATCACAATGAGACAATATCAAGAGAGATAATCATATGAAAAACAAGAAATACTCATATAAAAATCTGGAATCTACAGTACAGGATAATAATGTAGACAAGTATACCTTCCCACAGTTCCTAGCATGTATGGAACTGAAGCACACCCTCCAAGTCAAGTCTGGAAGATCCACCGGGTCGGTCTCAGACAATCTGGGAACAATCCAGGGTTGGTCAGGCCAACCGCAGCAAGTACCAGAAAGGAAGGCTCAAGGACGGGCGAAGAAAACCAGCAGGATAAAATATGACAAGAATAACATCTAAAAACAGTAAATAAGGGTAAGGGATCGTACGGTACCAACGCACGATAACAATCCACAAGTATAGTGAATCTAACACAATCACAGCCTCCCTAGCATCCACTAACACCTGCATTGCCAGCTGGAAATCAATATCAGCGGGCTAGCAGGCAACAAGCCAAACAACACAGAAGGACAAGCGGCCACACAATGCCTACGGCTTGCTATTATTAGCTAACTAGGGTTATCACAGGCCTAATTACTAACAAGATGCAGTTGAGGTATTCCTATAGCCACAAGCCCTGCAGACTATCCAGGTTATCCAGGACGAATATATATAGTGGGTACATCGCCCGGGAGACAAATGTACCCTAATAGCTAGTTGGAGGGGTGCCCCACATGACAGTGGGCTGGAAATGTGCCCTACTCGACGGCAGGCTACAAGTCCACATGAGCGCCCAGATAACGGGATTGCCTGTAGCCGGAATACCTCGATCTATATGAGCTACTTGATCAATCTAGTTGTTAACCTAGTCAGATTCATTATGGATTCCTGACCGTGGTAACCAAGAATCCATGTCCTAGACATGATACAAGACGAGACAGGTAGTTTGTACAAGCACAATCAGGAAAATCAACTACGGTATCAAGACAAGGTCATACCTAGCAAGTCAGGACTGGCTGTCGCAACAGCGGTCAAGAGTAAACATGTCCTGTCAAGAGTACTAGCCAGGAGTGCCCCACCACGGGCCACTATCGAGAATCAAGAGTATACATGCCAGGTTTACTGTCAAGTCCAGAGTGCTAGTCAAGAGTGCACCTCTACGGGCCACTATCAAGAATCAAGACAGGTCCAGGTCATCGTGTAATATGGCTGGGATATCAGGATGGCACTACAGTACCATAAAATCAGGTAGAACCTCAAGATGCCAGTAGACAAGGAGCACAACAGTGCAAGGTCAAGGCCAGTACCTCAAGGGTAAACTGGAATCATGGATCGGGTATAAGTAATCAAGTCAAGTCGGGGTCAATTCTATCAATCACACGGAGTCATCTGCCCACATCGTGGCATGGATATCAGGTCAAGTACAAGGTCAGAATCTCTACCACAATATTATCTCAAACATATATGGGAGCCTATAGCTCCAATCATCAAGTCGGACCATCCACCAGATCAATCTAGCAAGAGTCACCCCTCTACGATGGAATCAATATCATGTCAGGAAGGTCAATAACCAAATACCAAGCTAATCACTATAAGCAATGCTAGACCCTCTAGCTCACAAGAATCCTCCTAGTCAATGATCACAAGTCACTGGAAAACAAGTCCCTCAACTACCAAGACATAGCAATCAAACCAGGTTCCCCAACTACCGGAATACACAAAGGTATCAGGTTTTGGGCGTTTGGGAAGTGGAGTAAAAATCATATAATAATACCCTCGATATTCTTCTCGTTCCACGAAATATTCGAAATCACCAAAATCCAAGAATCCACATAGATCCACCAAGTCAATATCCCGAGATCGTACTCTCCATAATACTCAATCCTCAGTCATATCCACAAGTCACAACTCCCAATACATAGGACAACTGCCAGCTCTATCTAACTAGACTAGGACACCCCCTAGGATGAAGGGTCAGGAGACAAGAGTCTGGTAATAAATATCGCCGAAAGTGGCAAAGATTACACGGACCGCTCTGGAGCAAATCTACAACCCTTAAACCAAACAAGGACCAGGGTTGCAGACCGTCTCCCGAGTGGAACCGCTCTCCTTACGCTATCTGACGTACAAGATAGATCAGGAGCTAGGCGACTGATCTAGTCTGGAGTCTACCTAGCAAGCAATGGGATCAGGTATACTATACCAAGGTGAACAGGCACGAGCCCAGTCCAGCAAACCAAAGGAATGGTTCTGCCCAGTCCTTCGAACCAAATTCCCGATCGGGAATTTTGGAAGAATCCGACAGAGTCTCCACTGTATTCTGGACAGGAGCTCCCAGCGAGTTGGGGCTAAAATCCACTCGGCGCAACCCGCCGCGGAATCGCAGAATCGCAGACTGAGAACTCTAGGTCTCAGCTACCAGCAGCACTACAATGCGTACTGGGAACAAATCGATAGCCGAGAACACTAAGCCCCGGCCTCCAGCAGTGCTACGAGGCGTACTGGGAAATCAATCGAACCCGAGACCACTAATGTCTCGGCCTCCAGCAGCACTACAATGCGTACTGGGCGCCAAGCCAACATGCATAATAATAAAATAATTGCCTCGTAGGGCGCACCATAACACATGTCCATAAATCCCTAACCCAAGCACAATCACCGCCACAAGTAAAGTTAGCCAGAGCCGTTACCAGACCGCGAGTCGGACACGGGGCATACAGGGACAATCCATACATGTGAGTCGTGATCGTGTCCTCGGAGGTGTGGATGACCCATCCGAGTTGCCCGATACGGTCTATCCCGATATCGGACCAAGCTATCCTAAGTTATCATCATGACAGTTCTACTACTAGGCTACACTAATCATGGTTATAAAATTTACAAGTACAAATTAATTAAATGAAATAAAATCCAGGAGAGAGGGCAAGAGCCATCGATGAGCAAGGGATACTTGCCTAGAGGGCTCGGCTAGGTAAGCAAGTCTTCAGCAGTCGCGATCCAAGCTAGCACGCCAATCGAGATCCTCAGAACACACAATAAACAATCATTAGAATTAAATAATAAAATTATGACAAAATCATGAAGAATGGCACGAGGCTATACCGTACGGGTCCCGCAAGCAGCGCAGGGATCTGGTACAGAAATTGAGGCACGTGGACCGATACGGGCACGCAAACTGAGACATGCACGTATATCGAGACGCACACGAGAATCGAGATGAACTGAAGACAACGTGCACGTAAATCGAGACGTGCACGTAGATCGAGGAAATCACGAATATCAAGATGGTGCACGAATCACGCAACACGCAAATCGAGACGTGCACGCGAATCGAAACGGTACAAGACCAATGCGGCACGCAAATCGGAGCGAGCACGCAAACCGAGGCGACACGGGTCACGAGGTAGGCACAAAGGCCGAGACACGAGGAATCGAGACAACGTGCAAACCGAGATAGCACGGTGCTCGAGACAGCACGGGGCTCAAAGCGTTCCGCTGCCCGAGGCAACACGTGAATCGAGGCGACACGAGAACCGAGGCAGCACGTACACCAAGGTGTACGCGTATCGAGACGGCACATAACCCGAACAGCGCGGGGCCCAAAGCGTCCCGCTGCTCGAGGCGTGCACGGAGCTCGAGGGCTCGCTTCCCGAGATGTACATAAAACGAGGGACTCGTACCTCGAGGGTGCGCCACACGAGACAGCACGCAAACTGAGGAGAAAGAGAGGGACAGAGGAGCTCACCGGGATCTGTCGGTTCCCGGCGGAGGGGACAGCAGCCGCTGTGGCGCGGTGCTCAGAGAAGAGAGAGAGAGTCGAGGCGAGGCGAGGGGGCTCGCCGCCGGCGCGGAAGAGAGGGGCGGCAGCAGCAGCGCTGCACCACGAAGGGGAGGCGGAGGAGACGGAGACGACGGCGTCGGCGGAGGAGGACCGGAGGAGACGGCGACGGCGATGATGATGGTGGGGCCGATGGTGCTGGCTGAAGTGGAGGTGGCCGGAGGAGATGGCGGTGGTGGTGGTCGCGGAAGTGGTGGTGGAGACGGTGGCTGGCGGTGGTGGGAGCAGTGGAGGCAGTGGCGGCGGTCGACGGTCGGAGACGAGGGGAGGTGAGCGAGAGGGAGCGTGGGGAAGAGGGGTGAGCTCGGGAGAGAGATGAGCGGAGGAGAGAGAGTTGAGGGAGGAGAGAGGGGGAAGAGAGAAGAGTGAGGAGGGGCTCTGGTCCAGTAAAGAGGGATCGGGAAAGAGAGAGAGTGAAAGAGAGAATTGGGGGGGGGGGCTGAGAGAGAGTGGAGAGAGAGGGTTAGGTTTGGGGGAGGGTAGATATTTCGGATAATAATAATAATAATAATAATAATAATAATAATAATAATGATGATGATAATTGATATTAATAAAAACAACTTAATATAAGCTAGCCATGTTAACCCCTAATAATAATAATAAAATAATATTAATAACAATTAAATAGAGACAATAATCAAATGTCAGGTCTAAACAATTAAGGCTAACCAAAGTCCAGAAAAATAAAAAAAATTTAAGAATACCCAAAAATTTAAAATCCTCCAAATACAGAAATACAGTCATTTACGTATTTTGGAAAAAATAGGGAGATGACATATTGGGTCTGGCCTATAAATTCAGTTCAAACACCCTCCCTGACCCATACTTAGTAATCATAAAATTTCTTTAATAAACCTTAAAATCTATTCTCATCCAAAATCAAGGCCTAGAGGGAACCCAAACCACAACAAATTTCCTATATTTAAACTAATACATATGCCTATATTATATACATACTGATATGTATAATAAATATAATAATAATGAAACACATCAATACCAATGACAAAAGACAGCACATGCTGTTTCCTTTCTTCTCATAGGAAAGGACCCACCGAAGTCAAAAGGAAGGGAAAATATCAGTTTGGGAAGGGGTTTTTACTGGAGGGTGAGAGAGAGATCGGAGAGATGAGAGGGAGTAGAAACTTACGAGGGGTGCTCTCCTTTGTACTACCTGGTGCAATGCGTCACCTCGACGATCTTGAGAAGCTATCAATGTCCTGATGAGATCCACCAAGGTGCCATCATCAGGCTCTGCAGGCTGGACTGGCTGAACTGGTGGCTCTTGACCCCCCAGTAGGCATAACTCTGGAGGCTACTCCTGAATGCTGGGCTTGATCTTCAGGTTGCTGCTGGGCTACGGGAGGTGCTCCGCCTTGCCGATCGGTAGGACCAGGAACAATGCTGCTGAAGAAGACGACATAGGGAACAATAAGGAAGGACCAGGACAGATCAAATATACAAGCATGTGATCAGGTCAAGGTTTCAGGGATTTAGAGGATACGAGCAGAAATCAAGGGCGAGAGCCGATTGAGACATCTATTCGGTAAACCCTCACATATCAATTGATTTACAAGACCTGCATGGGCCACCACTTAAACCATGTCACGTCCCATAACCAGAATACTTGAGAGCGGGGGCGAACATAGCCATCTACGTATAATAAAATGGAATCCATCTCACCAAACGGTCACGACTGTCTAGATATATGAGGGTTTAACTACAAGCCATCAGTCTCTTATGGTCGTGAACAAGCCTATTGTCTCAATCTCAAGCAAGTAATAACAGTTACAAGATGTTAGAGCACCAAATATACAATAGTAAGGCATCCCATACATTACATATTTGAATGATCATGAAGCTAGTCATTACAAAATGTGAAGACTAGCAAGAGTTTTAGTCATACATGATCAATCCTAGGATCTGTCAATCATATTACAGCCCGTAGACAGACAGTAAGTATAGTGCAATCGAGCTAACACGTGTTCGTCGGCTAAACGCCTCAAAAGAATATTTTTACAATAGAGTGGAAGAGCCAAAATAAACCCACTCGTTGCCAGGATTCCGTCTAGTGGTCACCATCTGGCTGGAAGGTCGGTAGATCCTCTGGAGCTGCTCCAAAATTTGTCCATACAAAACCAGCTGGGTCAGACCCCAGAAAGAGTAATTGCCACAAAGGAGGTTTCACTTAAGAACAAAAACCAGCAATTAGCACAAGAATATAAATAATTAATAAGAACTGGACATACGAAAAATCAGGATGATATACGATGAGATAATCGTAGGACTATTCAGATAACCAGGTTACAACCCGTAAACCAAACAAGGACCGGGGTTGTAGCCCTTCATCTGAACGGAACTTGGTTTCCCCACCATTTATCGGCAAGACAAATCTAAGAAATCAGGTCATATAAAAATCTTGTACAGGCTCAGGAACATGCATATTGTCTCAATCTCAAGCAAGTAATAACAGTTACAAGATGTTAGAGCACCAAATATACAATAGTAAGGCATCCCATACATTACATATTTGAATGATCATGAAGCTAGTCATTACAAAATGTGAAGACTAGCAAGAGTTTTAGTCATACATGATCAATCCTAGGATCTGTCAATCATGTTACAGCCCATAGGCAGACAGTAAGTATAGTGCAATCGAGCTAACACGTGCTCGTCAGCTAAACGCATCAAAAGAATATTTTTACAATAGATTGGGAGAGCCAAAATAAACCTACTCGTTGCCAGGATTCCTTCTAGTGGTCACCATCTGGCTGGAAGGTCGGTAGATCCTCTGGAGCTGCTTCGAAATCTGGCCATACAAAACCAGCTGGGTCAGACCCCAGAAAGAGCAATTGCCACAAAGGAGGCTTCACTTAAGAACTAAAACCAGCAATTAGCACAAGAATATAAATAAATAATAAGAACTGGACAAACGGAAAATTAGGATGATATACGATGAGATAACCATGGGACTATTCAGATAACCAGGTTACAACCCGTAAACCAAACAAGGACCGGGGTTGTAGCCCTTCATCTGAACGAAACTTGGTTTTTCCACCATTTATCGGCAAGACAAATCTAAGAAATCGGGTCATATAAAAATCTTGTACAGGCTCAGGACAGGACCAGACAGGATTAGACTCCATCCAATCATTCACGGCCAAGCAATAAGTACGGCTTGATACTTTAACTAACTAGGGTTATCACAGGCCTACTTACTAGCAAGATGCAGTGAGATTATTCCAACATCCACAAGCCCTGCAGACCATCCAGGCTATCAAGACGTAATTAGGGGTTGAGTTCATGTGGGTACATCGTCCAGGAAATATATGTACCCTTAAGTAGTTTGGAGGGTGCAACACATGACAGTGTGCTGAAAATGTGTCCTACTCGACGGCAGGCTACAGATCCCAAGTGGGGCACCCAGATAACGGGATTGCCTGTAGCTGGGGAAATCTCTTCATGACTACTGGATTATTCTAGTTATTAGCCTTAGTTGTATTCAGTAGGTACCCCTGACCGTGGTACTCAGGGATCCCTGTCCTAGACATGATGCAAGACAAGACGGGTTTATTTATACAAGCACAATCATCCATGGTGTCCAGGTCATTCATTCTTGTCATGTCAAGTTAGCCGTCGCAACAGCATATCGAGATATATCATGTCAGGTTTATCATGTCAAGTTTATCATGTCAAGTTTACTTATCAGGAGTGCGCCACGATGGGCCACTATCATGTCATGTTACTTGTCAAGAGTGCACAACTACGGGTCACTGTCATGTTTATGGTACATGTGCATGATAACATAGTACAAGCATTTTATCAGGGGACCCAAGTTACACAGAGGGTCATAAGACATGAGCATAATAAAATAATTAAAATAACAAAGGGACAAGGCTGGGGGAGGAGTCATGCGGCTCAGGGGAATGAGTTCATGCGGCCAGAGGGACTCATGCGGCCAGGATTAAGGGCGCATGCGCCAGGAGAGTGATCTCATGCGGCTGGAGGGGGAAATGGATCTCATACAGCTGGAGGGGGAGCGGGTTCATGCGGCTAGAAGGGAACATGAGCTTATGCGGCGGAGGAAAACACAACTCATGCGGCTGAGAGGGAATGGGTCCCATGCGGCTCGGGGATCGAGTCCATGCGGCTTGGAAGACAGGGTCTTATACGGCAGTGGGATCGAGTCTTATGCGGCAGGAAATATTCATGCGACAGGAAAGTTCATGCGGCTCAGGAATAGCAAATCCATGCGACCGAGTCCCATGCGACTCTAGAGACATACGGACAGGAGAGTTAAGGCGCATGCGACTGGGAGAAACTTGCCGCATGAAGAAGCCATACGGTCAAGCACTGTTCTTCTTCTCCAAATTTCCGAGAAGAAGAACCATGAAGGCCATGTTTCCAAGCTCCATAAATCCTTCATCCAGTGTCAGAATCCGAACTTCCATAGGTCAAAATGGGGCAGAAAGAAATTCTCTACAACATGGAACCATCAAAACTTAAAAATAACAAGGTTAGATAGATCAAAACCCAAGAAATCCGAAAACATAATAAACTTAGATCTACAAGAAATGAGCCATGGAAATTGAAAATGCTAAGTACTAAAGTGTCTTAGAATCTCGTAGAGAAGACAATGGAACAATAAAACTTGAGTTCCTCCATGAAGCAAGTTGTACTTGCCTAAGCTCTCATGGTAGGTGGAGAGAATTAATGGAGGAAGAAGAAGAAGTGAATGAGGAGAGGGAAAGGGGGTTGGTGGCTTAAATGATGGATGGTGGTAGGTGGGGTTCATGCTAACCGAAACCCAACCGAACCCAACCAAACAAAACCAAGCCAAGCCAAGCCCCACCAGGATGAGCCCAAAATAAGCTAAACCATGATCAAGACAAGCATGACAAGTCTAACTACAGGTCGGGATTCCGTACACATATACAAAATACGTAATACGAACCACGGGCATTACAACTCTACCCACCTTAAAAGAATTCCGTCCTCAAAATTTAATCAAGAGGCTAGAGAGGCAAGGACAAGCTATACTAAGCAATCAATCAAACAATCAATCATACAAGCAAGAAATTTGAAGGCATGAGGAAGAGGGAAGACATCCTGCTAGGAACCTCAATGTCGGTTCTGAATCTGAGCTTGGACCTGGGCATACTGCTGGGATCTCTACTGCTGGAAGACTTGTGCCTGAGGCGGCAATGGCCTCGGAGGCTGGTACTGCTGTTGTACTGGTGCTGGTGCTGGTGCCCTAACCGATGGACTGGTTAGGTTCGCTGACGATGAGCTAGCCCTATTCGGACAGGATCATATCTTGTGATCCGGTGCCCCACAAGCCAAACATAATCCCTGTGCTCTGCGACACTCCGAAACAACGTGTCCTGGCTTCCCACAATGAGTGCAGCCCATTGCGGAAGACTGCTTCTGCTTCTGTTGCTGAGGGGACGTCGAAGTCGAATGCTGAACCGACGTAACCGAATCCGCCCTTTGGAGAACTCTAATAGTCAAAGCCCTAGCTGCCGGGGCTGGTGCTGAAGACTGGGTCATCTTGCCGTGAGATCGCTTCTGACCTCCGGTCCTGTCCACTATCCTCTGGGAGGTATACTCATGCCTCCTAGTTGCCCTCAATACCGCATCGAAAGTCTGATGCTCAAACTGCTCTACGGCCAGTAAAATCTCCAAGTGAAGTCCATACTGGAACCGCTGGGCTCTGTCGAACTCGGTCGCTACCAAGGTGGAAGCAAACTAAGTAAGCCTAGAAAACTCGGCCGTATATCCATCAACCGTCCTGTCCATTTGCTTCAGATTGGTGAACCTCGTCTGTAGGTCGTATCGAGCTACAACATCGAAGAACTTGGTCTGGAATCTCTTTCAGAATACTGCCCAGGCAACAGGTGCCACTAATCCAACGGCCTGTGCCGCCCACCAGCTGCGGGCAAGATCCAATAACTGCAGGCGCACCACGGCAACCTTCTCATCCTCGGGCGTCTTCGCCGCTTCTAGAATTACTTCTGTATCCTGCAGCCAAGCGTCTACGGCAATAGCATCTTCGCTACCATTGAAGAAGGGAGGATTCAAGCGCTTGAAACTGTTGGCCGTACTGTTACCTGGATAACCACCTCTGTTAAGAGCGTCTTGTACTACCTGGTGCAATGCGTCACCTCGACGATCTTGAGAAGCTATCAATGTCCTGATGAGATCCACCAAGGTGCCATCATCAGGCTCTGCAGGCTGGACTGGCTGAACTGGTGGCTCTTGACCCCCCAGTAGGCATAACTCTGGAGGCTACTCCTGAATGCTGGGCTTGATCTTCAGGTTGCTGCTGGGCCACGGGAGGTGCTCCGCCTTGCCGATCGGTAGGACCAGGAACAATGCTGCTGAAGAAGACGACATAAAGAACAATAAGGAAGGACCAGGACAGATCAAATATACAAGCATGTGATCAGGTCAAGGTTTCAGGGATTTAGAGGATACGAGCAGAAATCAAGGGCGAGAGCCGATTGAGACATCTATTCGGTAAACCTTCACATATCAATTGATTTACAAGACCTGTATGGGCCACCACTTAAACCATGTCACGTCCCATAACCAGAATACTTGAGAGCGGGGGCGAACATAGCCATCTACGTATAATAAAATGGAATCCATCTCACCAAACGGTCACGGCTGTCTAGATATATGAGGGTTTAACTACAAGCCATCAGTCTCTTATGGTCGTGAACAAGCCTATTGTCTCAATCTCAAGCAAGTAATAACAGTTACAAGATGTTAGAGCACCAAATATACAATAGTAAGGCGCCCCATACATTACATATTTGAATAATCATGAAGCTAGTCATTACAAAATGTGAAGACTAGCAAGAGTTTTAGTCATACATGATCAACCCTAGGATCTGTCAATCATATTACAGCCCGTAGGCAGACAGTAAGTATAGTACAATCGAGCTAACACGTGCTCGTCGACTAAACGCCTCAAAAGAATATTTTTACAATAGAGTGGGAGAGCCAAAATAAATCCACTCGTTGTCAGGATTCCGTCTAGTGGTCACCATCTGGCTGGAAGGTCGGTAGATCCTCTGGAGCTGCTCCGAAATTTGGCCATACAAAACCAGCTGGGTCAGACCCCAGAAAGAGCAAGTGCCACAAAGGAGGCTTCACTTAAGAACTAAAACCAGCAATTAGCACAAGAATATAAATAAATAATAAGAACTCGATATACGAAAAATCAGGATGATATACGATGAGATAACCATGGGACTATTCAGATAACCAGGTTACAACCCGTAAACCAAACAAGGACCGGGGTTGTAGCCCTTCATCTGAACGGAACTTGGTTTCTCCACCATTTATCGGCAAGACAAATATAAGAAATCAGGTCATGTAAAAATCTTGTACAGGCTCAGGACAGGACTAGACAGGATTAGACTCCATCCAATCATTCATGGCCAAGCAATAAGTACGGCTTGATACTTTAACTAACTAGGGTTATCACAGGCCGAGTTACTAGCAAGATGCAGTGAGATTATTCTAACAACCACAAGTTCTGCAGATCATCTAGGCTATCCGAATGCAATTAGGGGTTGAGTTCATGTGGATACATCGTCCAGGAAATGCATATACCCTTAAGTAGCTTGGAGGGTGCAACACATGACATTGTGCTAAAAATGTGCCCTACTCGACGGCAGGATACAGATCCCAAGTGGGGCGCCCAGATAACGGGATTGCCTGTAGCTGGGGAAATCTCTTCATGACTACTGGATTATTCTAGTTATTAGCCTTAGTTGTATTCAGTAGGTACCCCTGACCATGGTACTCAGGGGTCCCTGTCCTAGACATGATGCAAGACAAGACGGGTTCATTTGTACAAGCACAATCATCCATGGTGTCCAAGTCATTCATTCTTGTCATATCAAGTTAGCCGTCGCAACAACATATCGAGATATATCATGTCAGGTTTATCATGTCAAGTTTATCATGTCAAGTTTACTTATCAGGAGTACGCTACGACGGGCCACTATCATGTTATGTTACTTGTCAAGAGTGCACCACTACGGGTCACTGTCGTGTTCATGGTACATGTGCGGGATAACATAGTACAAGCATTTTATCAGGGGACCCAAGTTACACAGAGGGTCATAAGACATGATCATAATAAAATAATTAAAATAACAAAGGGACAAGGCTGGGGGAGGAGTCATGCAGCTCAGGGGAATGAGTTCATGCGGCCAGGGAGACTCATGCGGCTAGGGTTAAGGGCGCATGCGGCCAGGAGAGTGATCTCATGCGGCTGGAGGGGGAAATGGATCTCATGCGGCTGGAGGGGGAGCGGGTTCATGCGGCTAGAAGGGAACATGAGCTTATGCGGCGGAGGAAAACACAACTCATGCGGCTGAGAGAGAATGGGTCCCATGCGGCTCGGGGATCGAGTCCATGCGGCTCGGGAGACAGGGTCTTATGCGACAGTGGGATAGAGTCTTATGCGGCAGGAAATATTCATGCGGTAGGAAAGTTCATACGGCTCAGGAATAGCAAATCCATGCGGTCGAGTCCCATGCGACTCGAGAGACATGCGGCCAGGAGAGTTAAGGCGCATGCGGCTGGAAGAAACTTGTCGCATGAAGAATCCATACGATCAAGCACTGTTCTTCTTCTCCAAATTTTCGAGAAGAAGAACCATGAAGGCCATGTTTTCAAGCTCCATAAATCCTTAATCCAGGGTCAGAATCCGAACTTCTATAGGTCAAAATGGGGCAGAAAGAAATTCTCTACAACATGAAAGCATCAAAACTTAAAAATAACAAGGTTAGATAGATCAAAATCCAAGAAATTCGAAAACACAATAAACTTAGATCTACAAGAAATGAGCCATGGAAATTAAAAATGCTATGTACTAAAGTGTCTTAGAATCTCGTGGAGAAGACAATGGAACAATAAAACTTGATTTTCTCCATGAAGCAAGTTGCACTTGCCTAAGCTCTCCTGGTAGGTGGAGAGAATTAATGGAGGAAGAAGAAAAAGTGAATGAGGAGAGAGAAAGGGGGTTGGTGGCTTAAATGATGGATGGTGGTAGGTGGGGTTCATGCTAACCCAAACCCAACCGAACCCAACCAAACAAAACCAAGCCAAGCCAAGCCACACCAGGATGAGCCCAAAATAAGCTAAACCAGGATCAAGACAAGCATGACAAATCTAACTACAGGTCGGGATTCCGTATACGTATACAAAATACGTAATACGAACCACGGGCATTACAAGTATGCACGAGCGGCTGTGGTTTGAAGGTGGCGCTGGCCACAAGCGTTAGAGAAAAATCGTCGGGCTGGACGTTGCTCGCGGCGCCGGTCCGTCCACACACGGAAGGCGGCGTCCACGGCGGATGACCCGAGTGCTCGAAGTCGCTACGTCCACGGTCGCTCCGGCACTGGGGCGGCGACACGCGATCGGTGCGCTGGCATGGGCCAGGGTCGAGGCTCGGTGATTGGAGGAGGCCGGGGATAGGTGATCGGAGGAGGCCGGGGATAGGTGATCGAAGGAGGCCGGTTTGGTTATGATGGCGGTGGTGTTGGTAGATGATGGTGACGGTGGCGACGTGGTAGAGATGTGGACGAGCGGTTGTGATGGTGGTCGACATGTGGCGTCGAAGGGTTTTGTGGAACGTTGGCGGTAGTCGGATGGTGTTGCAGGTGATGGTGGTAGCAGAGAAAATCGGCGCCAGTAGCGAAACAGGTCGGCAGTTAGGGCTTTAGCAGACTTGGTGGTGATGTCTATGTGCGGTCACGAGGACCGGCAGCAGGAGGACGTTGGGGACTCTGTGCAAAGGAGGCAAGGATGTCTCCATGGAGATTTGGCTTAGACGTTTTCTGTCACGCCCCGATTCCGTTGAATCGATAGTCGTCCCCCGGGCGTGATGTCGTACGAACCTAAGTTACGATCGCACAAGACATAGTCATAAGGTTATCCGAAACACAACATCAAGTTAGAGTACGCAGAGATAATTGATTGACACATTTGAAATAGAAGTAAACTTTTTATTGATAATAAAACTTCATTTACATTGACTCCATTACAATCATTGTCGCACGGGCTACAACATGACTCGACTTACAAAATGAACGCTGATGAGATAGTTGTTCCATACATTATATCCCTTTTTACAAGCAAAATGGTTACACTTTCCACCTGCGATCGAGGAAAACCGAGTCGTCATTTGTCTTCTTTTGTACTGAGTACGGAGTCTTCAAAATGAATTCAGAAACAAGCCTTTACACGGACGAGGCTTCAAAAGTGTCTACAACGTCTTGAGATTTAAGTGGCACGCCCTTCGGGATTCGGGGTACCTGCGTGGAGAGCGAGGATCAGTACATTACACTTTGTACTGGTGCGTGGCTATTTAAGTTCCAAGCTCTCATTTGGTTGAAGAGTTTATATGACTTAGTTCATGAATGTTTCTAACCATCCTAATAAATTTTAACAAGCATATGACAAGCATAATGTAAAATACGTTGGAACTTACCCACGGCGGACTGTGCCGCGTGTTATGAAACTTATCATGTTCTTTTCTGTCAATTGTTATTATTTTCATACCAAGTGCAATATTTCGTGTGGTTGGTCACTGGCTCCCAGAGCCATCGTGGACTCCTCTAGCTTTTGTTAGACGGGGTCCTTTCAGTGCGAGTAGCGAGCTCCGCTGCAAGTCCTCGTCTAACCCGTTCCCAGCACAACTAATTACTTGTTTCCTTTTTTGGCCGTAACGGTCCCGTAGCCTCGGGTTGTCGTACGGGGAAACGCTCACCTTGTCGACAAGTTGTCCGTGACCGTGTAAAGACATGTTTTTAGTTATTAAGACATAGCCTACATTTTCTTTGAAAACTTGCTCATTCATTCGTGTTCGTGCCCTTACATTTATACTTTCATTCGCAACAACATTATTGATTGACTACGCGATTACCTGAAATCGCACAGCAACCGATTAGAATACTGTATTATTCAAGAAGTTCGATAGGAAATACGAGTTTGAAATGTAAGCCATGAAAACCATCGAAAACATTCACGAAAACGCATTCAGAAAACAAAGCCAAAATCAACGCAAACGGCGTGAAAAGCAGAGCAACGGGAGGTCTCTCCCGACTTAGCCGCAGAGTCAATCCTTGAGGCGCAACCCGCTGAATATGGGACTTGGTTCCGAAGAAGCCATTCCATAACGGGGAATGGATCTTAATTCAACCGTTTCCGTTCGATCGACTTGATCGATCCCGACCTATCGGTCCCGATCGAATCGATAGCGACAGTGTTTCTTTCTCGCGCACCCCGTGGATGGAGAACGGGGCACGATGTAGGGATGGGGCACTACATTTTCTGTGGTTTTACTATTGACAAAAAAAGGGGAAGTAACAAAAGTTAAAAATATATAGATGAGAGGGCGGTAGAGAGATTGATTTTCGTGGAGAGGGAGAGTTATCCTGAAGGTTTCTCAGAAGATTAAGCTATGGGAATAGATAAGTTGAATATATGCTTAAATGGTGATAATTTCTTTTATCTCCTAATAAAGGATTAGCTTAATCTTTTGGAACTAATCTTATTAATCTATATATCTATTTAAATATTTAATAATTAAAATAATATTAAATATATTAATCTAAAATCTGCTTTTAAGAAAAGTATATTATTTTTCTTAAACCTTTTTATTAGTAGAAATACTTACGATATCAAACCATTTTCGAAATCAATAATTTAAAATTTTAAAATAATAACAAACATCGTTATAATTCCAATAATATAATTTTGGAATAAATTTATTTATTTATTTATTTATTTTAAAGCTAACAAGTACTTTCCAACTATACATTTTGAAATACAAATATAATAGCGAAATAACGTTTATACGTTTTCAAAGAGATTTGTATCAAAACATGAAAAATATGATAAAATAAAGAAAATTTGGGAAGAGGGGTTACAAATCTACCCACCTTAGAAATAAATTCGTCCTCGAATTTAAAGGTTGCTAGCATAGCTGGACTTGGTTGGTCGGTGAAAAGATAGAAAAAATTTAGGATAAGAAAATATTGGTCAAATAGATGAAAAGAGAAAGAAAGAGAAAAAGAATATTGAAACTCTAATGGCCCTAAAGTGCTCTCAAAGTATTTTGACTTAAAATAAGTTTTAATAAAAGAAATAATCATAAAACAAGGTATCGAAAAAAACTACCTTCAATCACGATAAATAAAATAAAGTAAACGGAAAAAAAAATAAGAATTATGAAAATTCGAGAATAGGGGCTTTAGGGTTAGGCACTATTAAGAACACAATCAAGAAGAGTGGTACGACTAAAAATTAGATGAGCATACTCGCGGATCGAAATAATAATATAAGAAAATATGATTTGGCACGATCAATTATGCTCAAGATGATCTAATCACGACAAAATTGCTTGGGAACGATCAAAACTTAGACGAAGTCTAAATCAAATTAAAATTTTTGGCACGAGCATGAACATGATCAAACTAGTCATGATTACAGGGAAATAAAATCCAACATTATAAATAATAAAGTTAAAATATAGGCACGATTAACTACGGTTGGAATTATATTGGTATGGTCAGCGATCAAAATTTAGATAAGGTCTAAACATGGTTAAAATCATTTAGATACAACTAATATGCAGTCACGATCAAAGCTAATCATGTAAGTCACCCAAATATGATTCAAAATTAAAAGGTTAGCGCGAGCATGAACGTGGTCAAAATAGTCACGATCATAGTGGAATGAAAATCTAATATTAGCAATAATTGATTTGAAATATAGGCATGATTATGATTAGAGTCAAATAGTTTAGTCATGACCAAAGTTGTTTAGGAACGATCAACTAGTTTAAGCAAAACTGTTTAGGTACAATTATAGAATCAAAACCTAGGAAAAGATGCGAATTAACTCGATCGAAATATAATAAAGGTAGTCTAGTCGCGATCGAAATTGTTTAAGGATGATCAAATCAAAATCATTTCGATACGCTTAAATATTTATCCATAATCATTTAGGCACGAGTTTTAGAATCCAAAATCTAGATACGTTTTAGGAATCTAGTAGAAGGAAATCAAAATAGTTTTAAAAGATGACTATTCGAAAAATAGAAAGAAGAAAGAAGGAAGAACAACCAGTTTATTGAGAAAATGGTAACTAGGAATAAGACACAAATCAATTTGGAACTTAATAGTCATATGCTGTGAGACTCGTCTCACAGTATTGGTATTTATATACGGATACGTATTTTACAGTGTATTTCGTATTTTCTTGGTTTCCGGAATACTTTAAATTTTTTTCCAAAACTATAGATTTTCTTCTTGATCGGCATACCGTCGGTATACCGGAGTATACCAACGGCATACCGCCCGGACATGTTTTCTACACTTTAGATATTTTTGATTTTTGATATTTTCATGAATAGTGTTTCTGATATTTTCATGAATAGTGTTTCAGATATTTTCGTGAATAGTATTTAGATATTTTCGTAAATAGTGTAGATGCACTCTATTATCCAATGGACAATTGGTTTTGTTTGAATGGCCATGATTGACTTAGATTTTCACACGGATCATGATCCAACGGCTAAGATTAATTCTCCCTTTATATATAAACCACTTCACTTTCTCTCTCCTCTCTCTTTTCATTCTCTTCACACTCTCTTCATTTCTTCTTCCTTTCTCTTCCCTTGGAGCTTGCCAAGAGCTTGGCCTTGAGGCCTAGAGTGTGGTTTCGTGCCCCTCTTGGTGGTGGAGTAGAAGATTAGGCTTGGAGCTTAACCTAGGCAAGTACATCTTGCCAAATTCTTGAACAATAGTAATCTATTGTCATTTTTATTTTCCTTGGTATTAAATGCTTAGAATTTTCCTAAACTCATTTTGTTAAATGTGTTTTCCTGATGATTCTCGTATATGTGCATGTTTCCAAAAATTTATTTAAACAAGATTTGATTTTCTGTTAAAACCCAATAGTGACTTAGTAGAAAAATTTGGTATCAAGAGTGATACTAGTGTTACCATCATGGATCTTGGTCACATATACATGTATGAGGTCCTTACCTAGCTAGTATACATGGATTTTGAGTTTGGTGGCAATCGGGACTCGTTTCGGTATTCCGAGAACCCCTGTTTTGAAGTATTTTGAGATATTGATCTATCAAATCGTTGAATTTTTGAAATATAATAGTTCCATGTTGTAGAAAATTCAATTCTATGCAATTTTGACTTTTGAAAGTCCGAATTTCGATTTAAAATGAAAATTTTATGGCCGAAACAAGTTTTGGCAAATTTCTGAATTTTCTTGCTGTTTGAAAAACTGGTATACCGCTGGTATACCGTAGTATACCGCCGGTATGCCATTTTTGGCACCAGAAACTTACTGTCTTTAGTCCGGTATACCGTCGGTATACCACAGTATACCGCCGGTATGCCGTTTTATGCTGTTTTTGTCCGTTTTTGCCCGTTTTGGCCCATTTTTGTCCGTTTTTGATATTTTCTTCGACTGTAATGATTTCTTAACATGATAACATGATCTTGCTCAGTTAGATAATGATTGTACAACCTATATAGACTTGATACTAGCACATGTTCAACCATTTTATGAAATGTACTTAGCCTTGATTATTCTTCTCCACCTACCATGATATGTCTTTGGATAGATTCTTTCTTACAAGCTATGATAATTGTTGCCATGCCTTCTTGCTTACTTGATAGTGATCCGTCGTGGTGCACTCTTGAACATGTCTTTTCTTGCTTACATGATAGTGGCCTGTCATGGCGCACTCTTGATTTTAGTACATGTCTAGCCCCTTGATAGTGGCTCGTCGTAGCGCACTCTTGTCTTGATATTGTCATGTCTTGTTGTGGCTTGTTGTAGTGCACAATCTTGCTTGTCTTGTCCAGTCTTGCATGTCTCATGTCTAGGATGAATTCTGCGGATTGCAACACCTAGAATCCAACAAGAAAATGTTAAGGACTAAACTACTAGCTTGATTACCTAGATCATTGGAGACTTTCCCGGTTATCTGTTGCCATTTGATCTTGGCCCTATATATATATACTTGAGATTTGGAGCTATTTGTCATGATGAGCACTCTTCCAGCACACCGTCGAGTGGGGCACCTCTTTAGGATACATGTATCTTACTGCAGTGTGTCTGCTATACTTCTTTTCTTTTTGCTTGGATCATTCAGGTAGTAGCAGGCGGGTAACTGGACTTGGATTTCTCAAACTTGCATGTGTTAGTAATTAGAAATGTGACAACCCTAGTTAGCTAAAGTATCAAGCCGTACTCATTGCTTGGCCGTGATTGATGGATGTAGTTCATTCTTCTCTAGTCTAGTCTTGCTCCAGTTTATCTTATTGTAGTACTTAGCTTCCTGTCTTTCCTTACATGCTATTCTTCCTACTACATGCTTGGCCTCACCATATGCTCACATGTCCAGTTTATTTACTTGCTATCCTACTTGCATGTTCCAGTTTCCTTTTGTAAACACTGTGGTACCAATTTAATATTCTAGTCTCGTTTACTGCTTTATCTTAGAGATGTTATGAATTGCATGCTGGTTTTAGTTCATAAGTTTGGCTTCCTTTGTGGTACTTGCTATTAGGGTTCTGACCCCACTGGTTTTGCATTGACCAGATCTAGTTGAGGAGCCCGAGGATCTTCCGGACCTTCCTCTCGATGGTGACCACCCGGAGCACCAGGGGACTTGAGTGGGTGTTCTTTCTCTTACCCACTCTTTTTTGTACATATTCTTTTGAGGCATTTAGCCACCGAGCACGTGTTTAGCTCGTGTTTTGGACTTGACATTTGGCCTACGGGCTTAGACATGATGTTATATTTCTAGACTGCAGCTAGAGCTGATCATGTATTACTTAGTCTTGCTAGTTCTTCATTTTGTATTACTAGCTTCATGATCATCTATATATTATAGTTTGGGACGCTTTACTGTCTTATATGCTTGATGATCATATTCTTGTACTTTACTTCTTGTCTGAGACTGAGATATCTAGGATTATGTGACCTAGGATTGACTGTTGGTTTGTAGCAGTGACCCCCATCTATACAGCTCATACGTTGTTTCGGAGTACTGGAGTACTTTGGTATACGTAGCTGGCCTGGTCCGTCCCTACTTGCCAGTATTCTGGTTCTGGGGCGTGACATATGCCAATGAAAGACGTAGCCTCTATGGTATTCAAAAATCGTAAACATACTCGAAGTCACTTTACCGAGAATTTATGCCTCGTCAGTGTACAGCTAGCTGCATTAAATCCTTGGTTCCACAACTCAAGCTATGTTGCGGTAACGAATACCTTATCTACTCTGTCTAATCTCGACATAACAACTCAAGGATGAAATAAGACGACCAAGACATAATTTTTATAATGTTCGATCACTCACGCTTACTTGAAATTATTTCAACTTAGGGGTCATGCCACGCCAGTGCGCTGCTGGCTGCAGTGAACCCGCAGTCTCGATAATTCAAATAAGTGACGACAGTGCGCTGCTGTCTAGTCATCGCAAGTCATCAAAATTATTTCAACTATATCCCCAAGAATATCAAAGGAGTTTAAAATACCATACAAGTTGATAAAGATAGAAAAGTGTAAGTACCTGTTCTTCAAGTACAAGGTCAGCTTCTTGAAAAGGAAAATAATTAATTAGGAAGGATAATGATCGAAGTCAAAATAAGTAAAAATCTTATAATCCTTATTTCACGAATATTCAATATTCAACGATTGAGAGGAAACTTTTGAATCCAAAAACTTAACTCGAGATTAATAGACAATTGAGTGAGAAGTTATTTTAAAAAATAATTCCTTAGGTCCAAGGAAAAGAATATAAGTGATACGAACTTATGATATGGCGATGTTTTTAGAAAAGGTCATAAGATAAAGTTGTACAAATGATCATGATTAGGAAAAAAATGACCGAAGACAAAAGAAATATAAACTTAAATTTATATTTCTCTAATATTCAAGATCGAGGAAAATATGTAATAAGCACTCTGTCTACCTATCATGAATATACTCATACACAAGTATATATGTATAGCTTAAGTAAATCCCAAAAATCCTAAATTATCATTCTAAGAGAAGGCTATCCTATTTCCAAGTAAATTATAAATTTAAATAGCAATAATACATATATTATATTGAATATATAATTTATAGAAATTAATCACAATACTAGAAATGGACTACCAATATATACACATATATACGTCTACATGGACGACGTTAGTCGCACTACATGACCATCAGGACTTGGATTGGGTTCGGGCTAGTTTGGAACAACTAGGTTTTCTAAAAGACCATAATCTTAATAATAAGTAATTAAATTATTCCTAGGGTTATGTCACGATTTGGCATGGTTTTCCTAGTTAGTATACACCTACGACTCGGCCTTCTCTACCATGGCTAGAATACTATTCAAAGCACGTCATTGCACTATTCGTGCCATCACTTCTAGTCATTTGGCACTCCAAAATTTAACCATGACTAAGGCATACTTAAATATTCATAAAATTCCAAAAATCGTATTTTAATTCAAATAAATAAAGAGAATATTTTCAAAATTTCGGGAATAGGATTAGGGAGAAAACAAAGGGAAGCCTCCCCTATATATAGGAGATGGGAAGCACTAAATAAGAAGGATCAAATCTATGAAACAAATCCTCCCATGAATTAAATTGGGTTTGATCCCACCTTATTCCAAATCAATCACAAAATATTATCCTATATTATTAACTAATCTTAAAAATAGATTCAATTATAAAAATATTGTTAAGAGTAATTTAAATATTTATAGATGTACATTTATCATAAATGCAATATCTTCTAACATAATATAGCAATAATTTAAATCTAAACATAACACTTGATAATAATCAATTAATCCTAGGAAAAATTCTCTTCTAAAATTTGGCAATCTCCTTCCTTCCAAAATAATTAAAATAGAAATAGAAATGGAAGTTATTCTCTGACTAGAAAATACTTAAAAATAAAATAAGTAGAAAATTTTCAAAAAGTCAAAAAATTAGACTTCAAATCTATCCACCGTAGGATATACCATCGTATCAAATTACATTAGTACTTCCTTATATGAAAGTCATCTAATAGAGTTTTAGAAATTCAATGAGTCCTATGAAACAACCTTAACTACCCAATCGGTCAAATTAAAATAGGGACTCCTAGTCCTGACCATTCTCCTAAAATTGACTTACTCCTAGTTGTGAATGAGCATTTCCTAGTCGCAGGCTCCCAGCAGTACGAATAATATGATACTACCACGAGTTCGCATGATTTGCGAAAATAGACCTACAAGGGCCACCACAAAAATTTGTCACAACCCGTATCCGCTTTTCGGGATACGAATGCGTGTCCAAGCCAGCCTACGCCGCAGTGTTGGCGGTAGAACGCTGTATAGCCACAATGCTCAAAATTACAAATAATGCTCATTCACAAAAATTAATTTAATTTACAATATTTCCAAGTTTACATTGCAGAAAAATATAAACTCTTACAAATATTGAAATGATGCAACACATCTATCTAGCTAATCTCTAGGTTTTCGTCTGCAGGTACATCCGTATCTCCCAATGCTAAGTGAAGCCACAGCTAACCTGAAAAATATTGGTTTCCAGTCAGGAATGGAACGAGTACAATTCACTGAATACAGTTTCAATAAATGAAATTGACTATACAACAGAGGTTAGACATCAATTATATGTTTTGAAAATAAACAGCAAAAAGACGAGAGAAAAGACGGAAAATCAATAGCAAATAAATTAACTAAAATATATTACCAACTGTTAGAAGTACATTTGACATGTGATCAGTCTGGGACCTACACCGCGAGGTCTACGAGGTCTACTTGTATGGAAAATAAACAATGTCTACGAGGTCTACTTGCAAAAATTAAACAATGTCTACGAGGTCTACTTGCAGAAAATAAACAATGTCTACGAGGTCTATTTGCAGAAAATAAACAATGTCTATGAGGTCTACTTGCAGAAAATAAACAATGTCTACGAGGTCTACTTGTAGAAAATAAAAATGTCTACGAGGTCTACTTGTATGAAAATAAACAATGTCTACGGTCGGATCACACGTCCTTGGTACTTCTCATTCCCGACTCAACAATTTATAATAGAATATAAAATCACATAACCAATGGCCAATCAATGAAATATAGTGAAGATTAATATCGAAAAACAGACAATAAACTGTACTCGTCTGTGGTCCTTAGCTGCTGATGATCCCGTTGAGTCTAGAACAGTTCATTTGGCCAGGGTTGATATGCAGAAGTTCGGATTCGACAAGGAAATAAGATACGATTAGATTAGTCACAGTCGTGATTAATGATTTATAATCGAAGGAATTGCGTAAATATATATTTATACTATTTTAAGAAAATACTTAATAGTTTTGACAACTATATATATATTTACATTTATCTTAGAACGTTTATTTAAAGAATATATATATAGACAACGATGTATAAAGAATATTCAAAATCATAATAGATATTTTTAGAAATGTTTGCTATATAGATAGCAAGGCCTTTTTAGAAATATTTCAACAATATAAGGTTTATTTGAAAAAACATATATATATATTATATTAAAACTATTTTTGACTCTTAATATAAATTCTTTTATGGATAAATCACATACCAAAATATTTATTTATATAACTAAGGTAATGATAACAAAAATTAACAAAAATAATAAATATTCTTAGTAACAATATAACAGGACAACTAATAATAGTAGTACAGATCAAATATTCTTAAAATCTATATTAACACAAATATATTAACCATAATACTACATTAATAAAATAAATCTGGATTAATAAAACCCAACCCAAGAATATTTAAAAGTAATTATTCATAAAATAATTCCAAATATATATAATACTCTTTTATATTGGGTCTGGCCCATAAATTCAGTTTAAACACCCTCCCTAGCCCATACTTAGTAATCATAAAATTTCTTTAATAAACCTTAAAATCTATTCTCATCTAAAATCAAGGCCTAGAGGGAACCCAAACCACAACAAATTTCCTATATTTAAACTAATACATATGCCTATATTATATACATACTAATATGTATAATAAATATAATAATATTAATGAAACACAACAATACCAATGCCAAAAGACAGCACATGCTGTTTCCTTTCTTCTCATAGGGAAGGTGTCACGCCCCGATCCGGAAAATCGCTCGTCCTCGCTAGATTTTACCCGAATCATCGTCCTCGCTGGGGCGTGATGCCGTACGAGCCTGGAGTTGCGCTCGTGCAAGGCAAGATAACAGGTTCACATAGTGTTTATCTCAAATTGATAACATAAGCAGCGAAAGAAAACGAAGTATACAATACGAATATCTTTTATTGATAATGAACTGAAGATTACAAAGGCCCTGAACAGCCCAACTTAACATGCCAATTGGCTACAACGCTCATGATCTCTCTAGCTCACAAAGGATTACATTGTTCCATATATTATGTCTCTTTATAGCCAACAAGTAGTCTTCGGTCGAACATCTCTATGTTGCAAGTCCGAACGTCAATGCGGTAGCTCCTCTTGAAACGCTAAGGACTCCATGCCTCGGCGCGTCCAAGCCAAGCCCCGCCCCGAGCTGATTATATCCTGAACCTGCACGCAAACTAGTGGGGGATTAGTGCTTTCGTTCTCGCTTCGCACTGATCAAGGCCCGCTCGCACCCAAACCAAACACAAGGTATATTTAGTGAAACATTCATCTTAATTTGTGATCTTTCTATTTAGCCTTAGGATCAGTTTCATGGCAATACTTAAACATAGCACCTTATCATAAATGTGTCTAATACCGTGTCCCTGCGGTAGATACAGTTAGACATAATATGAATATAAACATAGTGATCGTGCTCATCTCCATCTCTTTTTGCCTAGCCAGCAATGGTTAGAACTTCATATAAGCAATCATACAATTCATGCAACCAACCATACTTAGCCATATACATAAGGGTAGCAGGCCTTGCGCCTGCACATAACTCTAATCTCAGCCCACCGGCCCTATCTATATGAAGGTCACGGTGTTTCGTACCATAATGGACTTGGCATCCTTATGTATAAGCCTATGATCACTTTGATACGGGTTGCTAGCCCAGTATCCGAAGGATCCCAAACTTACTGATATCATAGCTTATCACAACACTGGTCGGTCGTAAACCGTTCGAATGATGTGCACCATAAATACCATACATAATTCCCTCATAGGCCGAACGGTCCCGGTGCCCCGACCGTAACCGTCCGAGGGAAGCCGCACCTGTGCACGGGCCATCTGAGTCCATTGACCATACAATATGCGCCATAGCATACAAGTCATAGCATCCAACCAATCTCACGTTCCATAAACATAAACATATCCATCTCTATCTCAAGTTCCTTCGACGTTATGCCCCAACACATTCGTATTGATGCACGTCGCCCAACGGCTTAGACATCTCGTACTCATACTCGACGCGTTCTATTCATAAGTGAATCACATAGCCTAATTCCGTAGTTACTTGGTCGTTTCCTAGCTTCCGTGCACGAGGGCACGCTCAGCACCGTAATCAATATTTTTGACCTAGTGTTCAATGTTCTCGGAGTCGTGCACGTGATGCACATCTCGATATTGTCTTTCAATGTTCTACCATCATGCCCTACCGCGACTCGTACACTTGATGTACATCGCTTCAATTATTCAATGTTCAATGTTCTATCTTAGTGTTTGACACATACTAAGACCTTTAACCGTTCGAGCCACGCTCGCTAACTTGGCAGCAACATACGTATACAGGGATATATTTTATTAGACGTAAAGGAATAGGGAGAGAGAGTCAAGAACCCGCCCATCTTTAGTCGATATGCCTTGTCGTTTTGCCGAGTTGAAGCGGCTCGATTCCATAACTTGGTTGCATAGCTAACTCTCAGACTTAGCCATTCCTTTGAACTACTCGGTTGATTTGGCCTACCGTGCCCATGCCACAATCCGTTACAAGGCGACGATTTGGTTTCGCAGACACTTTACTGAATAAGGCAAAAAGCCGACCTTTTATCATCCAGCGTAAAAGCATAGCCTGTACACCAGATCAACTAAAATCAGCACTTGCTCAAACGGGACTTATCCTTTGCATCGATTCGATTCATAGATTCCAATCGACTCAAGGCTTACCTTTGGCCAACGTAACTCTTGCATCGATTCGCATTGATACTTCATCGGGTCAACGTAACTCTTCGAGTCAACGACTCATCGTAATGTACCGTACGGAGCGGGGCATTACAGAAGGACCCACCGAAGTCAAAAGGAAGGGAAAATATCAGTTTGGGAAGGGTTTTTTACTGAAGGGTGAGAGAGAGATCGGAGAGATGAGAGGGAGTAGAAACTTACCGGGGGTGCTCTCCTTGGTGCTGCCGACGGCGGCATGCTGGAGGTCGACGCACGAAGGTGAACCCCGAGCTCAGGCCCACGAGTGCAGTGTCAGTGAGGAGTACATGCTCGTGATTAGGCTCTGCTAGCAAGAAGAAAGCCAGAGTCGGAACAGTTCATGCATAACTGGGATGGCTGCGACGAAGACAGGCGCTGGGGTGCGCGATGGATGTTGGCGCCATTGTCGGAGGGGATGGTGAACGGTGGTCCGGGGAACTCCACTGCGAGCGACGCATGAGCGGAAGGAGCTAAGCGGAGGCCTCGATGGGAAGTAGGCACGAGCGGCTATGGTTTGAAGGTTGCGGTGGCCACAAGCGTTGGAGAAAAACCGTCGGGCTGGACGTTGCTCGCGGCGCCGGGCCGTCCACACGCGTAAGGCGGCGTCCACGGTAGATGACTCGAGTGCTGGAAGCCGCTACGTCCACGGTCGCTCCGGCACTGGGGCGGCGGCGCACGATCTGTGCGCTGGCGCGGGCCGGGGTCGAGGCTCGGTGATCGGAGGAGGCCGGGGATAGGTGATCGGAGGAGGCCGGGGATAGGTGATCGGAGGAGGCCGGTTTGGTTATGATGGCAGTGGTGTTGGTAGATGATGGTGACGGTGGCGACGTAGTAGAGATGTGGGCGAGCGATTGTGATGGTGGTCGACGTGTGGCGTCGAGGGGTTTTGTGGAACGTTGGCGGTGGTCGGATGGTGTTGCAGGTGATGGTGGTAGCAGAGGAAGTCGGCGCCAGTAGCGGAACAGGTTGGCAGTTAGGGCTTTAGCAGACTTGGTGGTGATGTCTATGTGCGGTCGCGAGGACAGACAGCAGGAGGAGATTGGGGACTCTGTGCAAAGGAGGCAAGGATGTCTCCATGGAGATTTGGCTTAGACGTTTTCTGTAGTTTTACTATTGACAAAAAAAAGGGAAGTAACAAAAGTTAAAAATATATAGATGAGAGGGGTAACAAAAGTTAAAAATATATAGATGAGAGGGCGGTAGAGAGATTGATTTCCGTGGAGAGGGAGAGTTATCCTGAAGGTTTCTCAGAAGATTAAGCTATGGGAATAGATAAGTTGAATATATGCTTAAATGGTGATAATTTCTTTTATCTCCTAATAGAGGATTAGCTTAATCTTTTGGAACTAATCTTATTAATCTATATATCTATTTAAATATTTAATAATTAAAATAATATTAAACATATTAATCTAAAATCTGCTTTTAAGAAAAGTATATTATTTTTCTTAAACCTTTTTATTAGTAGAAATACTTGCGATATCAAACCATTTTCGAAATCAATAATTTAAAATTTTAAAATAATAACAAACATCGTTATAATTCCAATAATATAATTTTGGAATAAATTTATTTATTTATTTATTTTATAGCTAACTAGTACTTTCCAACTATACATTTTGAAATACAAATATAATAGCGAAATAACGTTTATATGTTTTCAAAGAGATTTGTATCAAAACATGAAAAATAGGATAAAATAAAGAAAATTTGGGAAGAGGGGTTACAGAATGTTACGAGAATCGATCCAAATAATGGAACGGCTTCTGTTGGAATAAGTCCTAGATGCAGCAGACTGCGTCTCGATAAGTGAGCTCTATATAAGAGTCCCTTCGACGGGACTGAGCTGCTGTATGGTTTTCTTGAAGTTTTTACTGTTTGGTTTTGATGAATGTGTTTTCGCATCGATTTCTGCATTCATTCTAAGAATTTTGAAGCGAAGGATTAAAAAAGGGATTTTAATAAAATGTTGGTGCCATTTGTCACGACTCGCAACCAGTGTAGGGGCACGAGAAGTAGGTACGTCTAACCTACGCCGCAGTGTCGGCGGTAGAACGCTGTTTTAGGTCACTATCTAATCAACAACTAACGCAATTATATAATATACCTGTCACAATCTCAACTCCAAAGGCAGGACAAGTATAAGACACGATATTACTCAATCACAATCTAAGCACGATAAGTTAACACAGGAGTCTAACAACTATATGAAACTCAAGCAACTTAAATAAATTTCTAAACAACATCTCAACAATCTCAAATACAACTATATCTCCACTTATTACAAACAAGTTCTAAAAGTGAAACTAAACCATAAACTAGTAATCTACTCCAAGCTCTACTGGTCCTCTAAGCTAGCTGTGAATCTCCATGTTACCTGTAATATTTTCAACATGTCCAGTCAAGACAGGAACGAGCACATAATCTCAACAGTTCATATCAAGACAGGAATATAAAGCATGCAATAGAGTAAAATACATGAAACGCTGAAAAAAAGTACATGTAGTAAAAAAGAGAGAACTGTAATGTAAAGCTACTATAAGTAAAGAACTATCAGTGACTAGTGATATAGAGTACAAGATAGACATATGAACGGCTTGAATTTGTACATGATTACAATAAGAGTTTATACAATGACCGCTTGGGATTGTTCACATGACTGCTTCTACTCCCCCGCACCCCAATCAATACACAAGGATCCAGACAAGTTATATTATTGTACAATATTTTACATAGGGGCCCATAAATGGGTGCACATGAAGGTATACATGAGGGCTCTGTGAGCATGATAGTATATGAATCACAAGAGTGTTACATGAATAATAAAGCACAAGAGTACATAATGAAAGTGAAACGCACATGACATGATGTATCTGATGCTCCCGAGGGGGATAACATCTTAATGTAAAGATCCATATAGTACTAATCCGTGTTAGCAACGTGACAGCATCAAGTAAAGTAATCTAGAACAAGAATATAAAACTTAGCAAGTATAAAATGATCAGAGAATGTACTCATCTGATATCCTGAGCAACAGATGTGTACAAATGTCCGAACTGGAGTCACAAAGTCCTATTTAGAGCAATACAGGTTACACAATGTTCAATATATAATAAATTAAGTATACAATAAAATCTACATATTTCTAGGTTATTCTAGGTCAAAGTCAACTCTGGTCAACTATACAGTCAAAACTAGGCCATGTAGAAGGTAACTTGGTCAACAATTGGTTAACTATCTAGATCCACTCTACATCCAACTCATCCTATAGTCTAAGTATATATATATACCATATCTCAATTATCTTTATAACCTATATCATGATACTAGCAACTATTACCAACCATCATGCTTATCATACCCCTTCCCATAACATATGTAAACATACACTTAGATGTACCAAGGAACATGGAATGGTAAATGGTTCATAGACTACAACAAGGAAGAGGAGGAACTGGGCTGAGCTTAAGATAAACAATAAAAGGAAGACACCCTCACACATACACTCACCTCACTCTCACTGCTACCTGCTGTATAGGCAACCTGAGCCTCTTCTAACTCTGACACTCTACTTAGGATACTGATACCACCTTTCTTCGACTGAACCTAACATGGGGCAGAGGATTCACCTACTACTGCAGTGACTGAACCTCAAGTCTAAAGGATAATACCCAGTGAAAGTTGACTACCATCTTAATTTCCTACTGACACAAGCTAAGCAAATGGAGGCAGCTATGTTGGTGCCACAAGATGCATACACAAACATGAGCAGGGCAGTGCCTAAATTGCTGTTGTGGCTCCCTCTAGTGACTATTCTATAGACAAGAACCTGGGTTTTCCCATCCCTTGTTCCTAATGACCAGGGATAAGGCTAAGCTACCATATGGTGGCTAAACTAAAGTTTTGGATGAATTAAAGGCAAAGGGCTGGAACTTCAAAATGGTATGGGACCAACTAATGAGGATACCTGCTGCCTAATGGCCTAAAGGGGATACCTGGTCACAAATTAGGACAGGGCACATAACTAGAGATACTTGGGGTCAATATATAAATTGCAGTTGAGTGAAATAGGTACATATGTATAGCTAATCTATGAGCTAAAGCACACTTCTCATTCTCCTTAGCTGGTAAGGGTAAATCCAAGGTCTGAACCTCTAAGAGATGCACAACTGAGGCATTTAAACAGGAACCCAAACCAATTGGACTGAACACTACAATGGATTAATACAACATTTACTAAGGCAGCCGAAAATTGAACATGATGAGGTAACCTCCTCATCTAATACTCATCATCTGATACAAGGATGATAACCAAGACTAAAATATAGAGGAGTAGGAATTGAACTGCTATAAGGAATAAACATTCCTGCCTAGAACAAGCAGTTATGGACATGGAAGGATCGAACATCTAGTTCAAGGCTAAGTTCAATGTGAGTAGGACAAAACTTATATAGGTAGGCTGATAATTTCAAGGATAAAGTGGACATGTTGCATCTGTTATTTGAGCTTGAAAAGTGGGTTGAAACTTCAAGATATCCATGAACTAACCAAGGAGCATGTGTGATACCAAGTAGACTTGTATCCAAACTATGGTAATGATTTAGGGATGGGGCTGCAATGGGGAAACTTTTATGTAAGGTGAACAATGACTGAACCTTTCAATGGAAAAATGAAATATCAATATTTAAGGGTTTGCACATGCATAAAGGGTCTGAACAGTAGCTAATGTGGGCTAACTTTGGGTATGTAGGTCATAACAAGGCTTTACTTAACTGATACTAAGTAAGGGAAAACTGGACATTCAGAATTGACAAAGGACAGAACACAATTGGTATAAGGGAACGAGACTAATCTGGGAATAGGACAGATATCTTGGTGATGTAGGACATCACCTGATATTCGAAAGGGAAGAACAACTGGATTGACTTACTCATGTGACTGACCAATTGTTCTGATGACTGAACAACATGGCAGGGTCTGAATGCAATAGAAGGTAAAGGGTTGATACAAAATGGAAATGGGAAATGAACACTAATATCTTATTTGATATGTATCTTAGGATATGGACTAAACAACAAGGACCAAGAGACTGAACAGTGGCTTTTAAGAATTTGACTGAACTAACTAACTAGGATGCATGACAACTAACTAGTGTGGAGTGAATTAAGAACTTGGAAACTGAATCACATAGGAAACTAATGGATTAATGGACTGAACAACAAATAGATGCAGCAATACAAATGTGATGTACAGACATGTGAGGGTGAAGACAAGTGTATCAGAGTGTGTAGCTATGTATCAATGTGTCAGATGCAAGTGAACAAGGTGTCATAGCAAGTGTGCAGTGTGAACAATGTATCAGAGTCTAATATGTCAAGTACAAGTGTCAAGTGTCAAACAAGTGTTCAGACATGATGTGTTCGAGTGTGAAAGTGTGACTATAGTGTCAGGTGCAGCATGGTGTGTCAGGGTATGTGTCAAACATGTGTCTAAGAAGTGTCAAATGTCAGAGCAAAGCAATACAAGTGCACAGATATGTGCAGCAGTGTTCGACTTCTCAGAGCCAAATCTGTGGGTCGAACCACAGTTCAAAAACACCACCATATAAAACCCCACGACCATGGCCCACTGTTAGTCATGCACTCTACCTAATCCAGTGGCTAAGTAGTGAATACGTGGTGTATCGAGGGTGCACGCAGCCTGTAGTAGCAGGGGATGCTACAGTGCCAGTGTAGTGCAAACTGTGTACAGGTAACCCTCGAGCTGATGTGTCGACCTAGATAGGACACGACATGTGAGTCCTCGTGTCTCGTGGTCGTGTCCTAAGGTAGACTAGGTCTAGGTGAACGTGTCCAATAGCCTGCATCGTGTCCAAGTGCATCATGTTGTGTGATGTAAACACGTATCAGTCGAAGAAAATCGACAGGCCGGTGTAGCAAGAAATCAGTACGATCGAGATTTCTCTCGATCCACTCGATGAGGTCGACTCAAACTTTGTGTACAAAGTGTCAGTGTATGCCCCCACCTCCTTGCCAAGTGGCGTGTCGAATCGTGTCGTGTCCAGTGAGAACTGGACACACAGCAGCAGGACAAGGTACCACAGCCCGTACAGTGTCCCGTGTCCAATCTCGACACCAAAAACTCCCCAAGGTCAACTCAGTCAATTAGAAATGAAATATATACATAATAAGCTTTCCAAATATGTAATTTGTTTTGAAAACCAAGAAGAAAAAGTTCTAAGAGACATTTCATCAAACACCTAGACCTAGTGAATGATACGTGTCCGATACGGACACCAAACCAATTCTAATTCCTACCAAACTTCACCTACAGCTAGGGGACACCTAGATGGATGCATCTATGGAAAGAAATCAGAATTTAGAGGTGATTTGAAGGGATTACCTATTGAGAGTCAATCTCTATAAAAAAGCCCCAAAATGTGATGTCTCATTCCTCAAGCTATGTTCCAATGAGCTCCCCTCCTTGCAAGCTAGCCTCCCTCTTCTTCTACTCCAGATTTGGAATCAAGTGCAATAGATTGGGATCAATTTGGTGGAGGAATGGAGAGATTTGACAATTTGGGAAAGAAATTAGGGGTTCCTACAAGGGGGTGTTCTAAAAGAGGCAAGTGGTCATGAAGAGGGATTATATAGGCTGAAATTAGGTCATTAGTGGGCTATTGTGGCTGTCCAAATTAAGAGCTAGGGTTAGGATTTCATATGAATGGGCTTTGAGCCAAGTTCATAAGCTAGCTAGCTCAACCCCTTAGCTATAAGTCCAAATACAAAACTCTCTCAATCCTCTCATGAACCCTGGTCACACTCAAGTCAATTAGGACCAACTTAAGTTAGATTAGGGTCCCACACCATGCTAACTAAGTCATCAAAGTCAACTCTAGGTTAGTCTCTTAAGTCACAACTAGCAAAAGTCAAAAATAACAACCATCAATCAAATAATTAACAAATAATTCCAAGAAACCAAAATGACCAAAATACCCCTAGGCCAAAAATGATAAATAAAATATCCTAATCTCATGGTTAGGCTCTAGGTCAAGTAGTCTCTAGGGTTTCACTAGCAACACATCAAAATCACAAGTCATGGTTTTTAATTAGTTTTAAAAATGATTAAAAATCACCAAAAATTATATCATGATTTAAATATCATTATTAAAAAGATTAAAAATTACAAAAGTTCAAAATTACCCTCATTTTAGAAAACTGGGTGTTACAAGTCTACCCTCCTTAGAAGAATTTTGTCCTCGAAATTAAGAGTGGTCGTACTCCTTCTAGGTCAAACCCCCAACAATCATGGTATCAGAAAACTTATCTAAATCATACAATATTGAAAGGACAACATACAGGGTCATGACATGCCATGTCAACATGGGGTCTCGTCTAGCTACACTAATAATGCTACAGCACAAGGCAATCATAAGATATCAAAACATACAAGCAATGTGGGGTGTATCAATTATCTCCAAAGACATGCTAAGGTCTAGGCTAGAAATCTGGGTACTTCTGAGGCTCTAGGTGGAACTGGATACTGCTCCCTCAAGATATCAACCTGAACTCTCTGTGTCTCCAACACATCCCGGAGAAGTCCGAATATCTGAGCTCTATCAGGAAACAACCCTCCCGAGAATATGGTATGGGGTACCACTATAGGAGGCAAAGAAAGACTCTCAGTCTCAGGCGAAGCTACATCTACACTCAAGGACAGGCTCTGGTCATGGGTGCCCTACTGGAAAGGATAAGAAAATAATAAATCATCAAGGCTATAAGGCAGACTAACATCCTATATAAAAACTGGTAGGTATTATAAATAACAGAGGAATCATCTATAATAGGTTACTATTCTAATACCAATGCTAACTATCATCTCTAGGGTACAGACACTCTACAAGTCATCATATCGTTACACTATGAAAGAACCACATATGAATAAGCTCTACAAAAACTAAAATATCCCTACTCTTAAGTATTTGATGATGGAATACAATTTTATAACAACAGAAGGGTACGATAGAGATGATATGTTTAAAAAAACTTTCTCAAGATATAATCTGATAATCATATGCGTCTGTCCAAAATTATGTTACTCAGAATCTTCGCCATGCCAGTAAGCAATGCTGCGATAAACGATAGATTCCATAACTGGGGTATGCACCTCTATAATCATGTCGTCTAGAATTCTCGCTATGCCGACTAGTATAGCTGCGAGAAATTTCAAATCTCATAACCAAGATGTGTACATCTGAAGTCAGGTCTCTATGTTTCCGCCACGCCAGCTAATATGGCTGCGATAAACTCCAGGTTCCATAATCAAGTAGACATTTTACCATCCCTGTTATTTTCGTCAACATATGTCATCAGAAAATATCGTAACTCAAGCCATAAAATTTATATCGATAGGAAAAATTAAAATCAACAACGATCCATCAAAAATCAAATTCAATAACAAGGAGTAAGGGTGAACAAAACAAAGGAAGGGATTTCAAATTGAAGTTTAAATAAGATTCTCAAGGGTCATCATAGGAATCTCTCAAGGATTTTTAACTGTGATTGAGTATCCTCTCATTCTAACACCTTACTTTCTATATTATATCGCATGCTCGTAGCAGTACAACTAAGTCGTTGTGCTACTACGATATCGTAATAATGCGACTCTCGACCTGTATGGACCACCACTAAAAACGTGTCACGACCCGCACCCAGTGTAGGGGTACGAGAAGTGGGTACGTCCAGCCTACGCTGCAGTGTCGGCGGTATAACCTTGTCTAGGTCACTATCTAATCAACAACTCACGCAATTATATAATATACCTGTCACAATCTCAACTCCGAAGGGAGGACAAGTATAAGACACGATATTACTCAATCACAATATAAGCACGATAAGATAACACATGAGTCTAACAACTATATGAAACTCAAACAACTTAAGTAAATTTCTAAACAACATCTCAACAATCTCAAATACAACTCAATCTACACTTATTACAAACAAGTTCTAAAAGTGAAACTAAACCATAAACTAGTAATCTACTCCAACCTCTACTGGTCCTCTAAGCTAGTTGTGAATCTCCAGGTTACCTGTAATATTTTCAACAGGTCCAGTCAGGACAGGAACGAGCACATAATCTCAACAGTTCATATCAAGACAGGAATATAAAGCATACAATAGAGTAAAATATATAAAATGCTGAATGAAAGTACATGTAGTAAAAGAGAGAGAACTGTAATGTAAATAGCTAATATAAGTAGAGAACTATCAGTGACTAGTGATGTAGAGTACAAGATAGACATGTGAACGACTTGAATTTGCACATGATTACAATAAGAGTTTATACAATGACCACTTGGGATTGTTCATATGACTGCTTCTACTCTCCCTTACCACAATCAATACACAAGGATCCATACAAGTTATGTTATTATACAATATTTCACATGAGAGCCCATAAATGGATGCACATTGTCACTCCCCAGAACCAGAATACTGGAGAGCGGGGGAGTGACTCAGCCAGCTACGTATTACGGGTAGAAGAATACCGTATAATATGATCAATGATGTCTAACCAGACGAGGGGATGCATACTACATAAACGTCTTACTATGGTCATTACACATCTATTGTCTCAATCATTCAAACAAGAAACAGAAATATAGAACATGTAAGGTAAAGCAGTAAGGCGTCCCAAACGCTCAGTCAAAATGTTCTTGAGATCTGGCTTTACAAAACATAGCCAGATGATATAGCAAGCGTACACAATTGTTATCAGCTGCAGTCTGACTTAATTACAATTATGCAAAAGTAAGTACAAGATAATCCGACTAACATGTCGGTGCCAAACGGCAAGGTATAAAGTAGATAACAAAAATGAGTGGTGAAGTTAAGGAACCCACTCGAGGCCTCCTGCGATCATTCCTCTAGTATTGACCATCCTGGAGGTGGAAGTACGCTGAGTCCTCGGGAACTGGCTCTAAATCTGGCCATACAAAACCAGAGAGGTTAGACCTCTAATAGCAAGTACCACAAGGGAGCACGACATGAGAACTAAAACCAGTGAGTAAGAGAATATAATAATAGATCTCTGCTTGCTACTAGAACTCACATCACATCAAGACACTTCGAACCAATCTCCCAACCAAACTAGGACAGAAGTTGGCCCGTCATGTCCTGACATTCTGATCATCCCAGTTAGGTAACAGAGTACAGTACACAAACAAATCATCTTAAACGGCCAATCAACTCCTACGGCTTGCTATTGTGAGTCCCAAGTTATCCTGGAATCTTATGCAATAGGGATTCCTCAGTTCTTACTATGTGCAAGCAAGACTAGTCTATCCAGTCAATCAATTGGCCCATGCATGAATTAGACAAGCCCTAGCAGGACGTTCGTCAATATACAATATACAATAATAATAAAAGTATATACTGTTCCCTGCCCGTGTGGCAGATTTACAGTATCTGTGGGAACCAGCCGGCCCGTCGGGTACTACTCGTCCCAAGGGGGCTGCCATGTAAGAATTCGGGAATCCATTCTCTCCATGCAATCATTATTTTATTTAACTTAATAGTCTCTACGTTAAGTGAAATCCTATGCCGTGGATCATGGTCATTCAAATGAGTACTTTCGTACGGGGTACGATATGCACAACTCTACAACGATACCAGTGCGGTTAGGTTGCAGGTCTTACATAGCGTAATACAACAATCAAATCTAACCACGATAATCATGCCTTGACCATAAAGTACACATGCTTCTTTTGTAGAAAATAAATAAGTAAATAAATAAATAAATAGATTGAAGCCTGCATGTGCATGTATGTCAATGTTCGGGATCAGCCAGTCGATTACAATAGTTCATAACATGAACGTGTCTCGTTCATTTCATTCAATAAGACGACTAGCCAGTCTCTTAGTTCCAATTAGGAACGCATGATCAATTTAGTCAAGATAACCATTATTATCAATGGTGACAAGGCATGAAAGTCAATTAGTATTAAAAGGGGGTCGAGTCTATAACTCTCATGGTCAAGTCCCAGTCAATCGGGGTATCGATGCTCAATTCATGACACATGGTACATCCCACGTAACAATCTATACTTAACAGAATTACTAGCATATCATGATTATATCAAGTTTATGCAAAAAGGCGTAAGGATATAAAATGGACGTTAAACATCTAATAAGATATCAATATACAGGGCTATAGAAGATCCAGGGTAAGCAGGCTACTCTCATGTCAGCCTACGCTCATGCCAAGCTAGCGTATGGGAGTCATACGCTTCCAAAAGGCAGCGTATGAACTCCATACGACTCCTTACTATCCAAGTGAGCGTATGCAAGTCATACGCTCCCCAAAAGGTAGCGTATGAACTCTATACGACTCCTGACCATTCAAGTCAGCGTATGCAAGTCATACGCTCCCAAAAGGTAGCATATGGACTCCATACGACTCCTGACCATTCAAGTCAGCGTATGCAAGTCATACGCTCCCCAAAAGGTAGCGTATGGACTCCATACGACTCCTGACCATTCAAGTTAGCGTATGCAAGTCATACGCTCCCCAAAAGGTAGCGTATGGACTCCATACGACTCCTGACCATTCAAGTCAGCGTATGCAAGTCATACGCTCCCTAAAAGGTAGCGTATGAACTCCATACGACACACGCTTCCAAAAGGTAGCATATGCAAGACACACGCTTCCTAAAAAGGCAGCGTATGGACTCCATACTGCGCTGCGCTAAAGAGCGCGCACAGCTCAGTGATGCAGCTAAAAAGCTAGCATACACTGCTCACTGTCTTCTCCAAACAGCAAGAACTCCATGGTTGCACCCCAAAGCTTCAAAAGTCCATAACTCGGTCAAAACAAGTCCGAATCCAACTTTCTAAAGGTCAAAATTGGGTAGGATGAACTGCTCTACGACATGGAACCATCAAATCTTGAGAACAAAGGAGTTTGCTAGATCAAAACCCATAGACAACCGAAAATACAATAACTTAGATCTACAAGAAATGAACCAATGAAATCAAAAATACTAAGCACTAAACTCTCTTAGAATCATGAGAGGAAGAATATTGAACCATAAAATATGGTCCTCATGTAGAGCAAGATGTACTTGCCTAGTTGGTAGGTGGAGAGAGTAATGAAAGGAAGAAGAAGAAGTAATGTTGAAGAAGGAGTGAATGAGGAGAGAGAAGGGAGAGGGTTGCTTTAAGTAGCAAAGGGGTGGTAGGTGGGAGTTGGGCCGGGTTCTTAATGGGTCGGGTTTAAGGGGCTCATCCAACCAAAAATAAAACTAAAGCAGAGAAGTAAATTGCAGGAAATAAAATACAGAAATAAATTACGAAAAATTAATTGCAGGAAATAAATTAACATAAGAATTAAAGAGCAAAAAATTAATTAACAGAAACTTAATTAACATGAATTAAAGGAATTTAAATACAGGGTAATACATGATAAATACTAAAATAAATACACATGAGTTGTACATGAATAAGACTACGCATTCTAGGAACGGGGAGTGACATCTCTACCCACCTTAGAAAAATTCCGTCCTCGAAATTTGAAATCCAAGCAGGATAGAAACATCGGGACTAAACTAATCTAAGTACAAGCAATTCAATCAAGCAATCATTTTGCAATGTCCATAGCAAGTAACATATCCATATTTAACAATCTACGTTATCTAGCAATTTTACCCATAAGGGGTTAAGCATGAGGAATCAAGACAATCAAGGTACACAGAAAAAGATATACCTTGTGAGTCAAACAGATGTGGATACCGTGATCGGATATCATTCTCACGTTCCCACGTTGACTCTCCCAAGGAGTGATGACCCCAAGCAACACGGACAAGACTAATTGTTCGGTTCTTGAGTATCTTCTCTCTTCGGTCCAAAATGGACACAGGCTGTTTCTCGTAAGACAGGTTGGTACCAACAACCAGTTCTGAATGATCGAGGATATGGCTGGGGTCCGATACATACCTCCGTAATTGAGATACATGAAACACGTCATGCACCTCTCGTAACGAAGGTGGAAGGGACAAACGATAAGCAACATCGCCTATCCGATCAAGGATAACAAATGGGCCCACGTACCGCGGACTCAGTTTCCCACGAACGCCAAATCTAATGACCCCACGAGTAGGTGAGATCCGCAAGAATACGTGGTCTCCAACAGAGAACTCTAACGGCCTACGATGCTGGTCCGCCCAATGACGATGCCGATCCTGCGCAACACGAAGTCGTTCTCTAATTCCCTTAATCACTTCAACCGTCTGGATAATCATTTCTGGGCCTAGCATCTTCCTTTTCCCGATATCATCCTATGCTAGTGGCGATCTACACTTCTTACCATATAGTGCTTCAAATGGCGCCATCTGGATACTGGCTTGATAACTGTTGTTGTATGAGAACTCGACCAAGTGAAGGTGACTCTCCCAAGACCCTCCAAAATCTAGAGTACAAGCTCGCAACATGTCTTCTAAAGTCTGAATCGTCCTTTCTGATTGCCCGTCCGTCTGTGGATGGTAAGCCGTGCTAAATTTTAATTTGGTACCCAGACTATGATGCAAGCTCTTCCAGAAATACGATATGAAACGGGTATCTCTGTCTGACACAATACTGACAGGGACTCCATGCTGCCTGACTATCTGCTGCATGTACAACTCTGCCAACTTTTCTGTAGATTGCCCTACTCTGAAAGGAAGAAAATGTGCTACCTTTGTAAGCCGATCTACTATCACCCAAATAGCATCTTTACCACTTGGTGATCTCGGTAAACCGGTCACAAAGTCCATTATGATGTGTTCCCACTTCCATTCCGGGATAGGAAGCGGTTGCAATAATCCAGCTGGCCTCTGCTGTTCTGCCTTCACTTGCTGACATACCAAGCAACGGAAAACAAACCTAGCTATCTCCCTCTTCATTCCATTCTACCAGAAATGCTGCTTGATATCTTGGTACATCTTGGTCCCTCCAGGATGTATAGAATACTGGGAACTGTGAGCTTCTGCCATAACTTCATGTCTGATATCTCCACTAGGCACACACAGACGTGATCCAAACCTAAGTGTACCATCTTCATGAATTCTCATCTCCTTCCTGAGTCCTGACTCACATTCTGCCCTAAGCTTCTGAATCCTTGGGTCTTGTGCCTGAGCTGCCTTGATCCTATCTACTAAGTCATATTGGACTTGTAGACTTGCCAGAACTCCTACATCGCTAGGAAGTATAACTTCTATGCCCATCTCCTGAAGGTCTTCTAAGATATGCTTCTGTGTTGTCAACATAAATATGCCGCCCCTCCTGCTGAGAGCGTCTGCTACCACATTAGCCTTGCCTGGATGATACTGAAGCTCTATGTCATAATCCTTGATCAGCTCTAACCATCTTCTCTGCCTCATGTTCAGCTCCTTCTGAGTAAAGATGTACTTCAGACTTTTATGGTCTGTGTACATGTCCACTCGGTCACCATATAAGTAATGCCTCCATAGCTTCAAAGCAAATACTACTGCCGCCAACTCTAAATCATGAGTTGGGTAATTCTTCTCGTGGTCCCGAAGCTGCCTAGATGCATATGCTATCACCTTCCCGTGCTGCATGAGGACACATCCAAGTCCTTTACCTGACGAATCACAATATACAGTAAAACCTCCGGGTCCAACTGGCAATGTAAGAATAGGTGCTGATATCAACTTCTGCTTCAAATTCTCAAATGATGTCTGACATTCTGCCGACCAAACAAATGGCACATCCTTCCGGGTCAAGCGGGTTATGGGCGCTGAAAGCCTTGCAAAATCTGACACAAACCTTCTGTAATATCCTGCCAATCCCAAGAAACTCCGCACATCTGCTACGGTCTTGGGTACTGGCTAACTCTCCACCGCTTCTACCTTCTTGGGATCCACTGCTACTCCAGCTCCTGATACGATATGACCCAAAAACGAAATGTGATCCGTCCAGAACTCACACTTGCTGAGCTTGGCATACAACTGGTTCTCCCTCAGAACCTGCAACACTTTCCTGAGGTGGTCTTCATGCTCCTCTTCACTAGCAGAGTACACAAGAATTTCGTCGAGAAATACTACGACAAACTGATCTAAGTATGGCATAAAGATGCGGTTCATCAAATCTATGAAGATAGCTGGAGCATTGGTCAAACCAAACGGCATTACTAAGAATTCATAATGCCCATACTTCGACCTGAATGCTGTCTTAGGAATATCTTCCTTCCGAACCCTCACCTGATGATACCCTGAACGAAGATCTATCTTGGAGAAAACTCTAGCCTTGCTCAACTGATCAAATAAGTCGTCGATCCTAGGTAATGGGTACTTGTTCTTTACTGTTGCCGCGTTAAGCTTCCTGTAATCGATGCACAATCTAGATGATCCATCCTTCTTTCCCATAAGTACCACTGGTGCTGCCCATGGCGATACGCTAGCTTGGATAAACTTCTTCTCCTTCAATTCCTCTATGTGCTGATAAACCTTGGCATGCTCCGAATCTGCCATTCTGTAAACCCGATCTGATATCGATTTTGTCCCAGGTGCCAATTCTATACTGAACTCAATATCTCTAACCGGTGGAAGACCGGGAAGTTCTTCGGGAAATACGTCTAGAAACTCTTCAACTACCTTCGGAACTTGAACTTCTTCCATTACCGTTATTACTCCCTGCTCTTGCTGAGTTACCTCTGATCTGACTAAGGTGAATTTCTCCATGCCTGGAATATCAAAAGATATACTTCCACTACGACAATCTATTGTCGCATGACTGTCTTTCAGCCAGTCCATGCCTAAGATAACGTCGAAATTTCTAACAGGAAATTCTATCAACCGGGCGGGTAAGGAATGCCCGCAAACTACAACGCTACATGCTAGAATCACTCTACTAACCCCTACGAGCCCATTACCAGTGAGTATATTCAACCCCCCTGGCAATGCCTCGAACTCCATTCCTAGCCGTGTCGCAAATCGTGCAGATATAAATGAGTGCGATGCTCCCGAATCAAATAATGCTACTGCGGGATATGAGGTGACGAGAATATTACCTGCCACAATATCTCCCGATGCCAATGCCTCTTCCAAGGACAGAGTGAATGCCTGCCCTCGACCTCCTTGCTGGTTCCCATGCTGTGGCCTGGCCTGGTGCTGCTGCTGGCCTCTGCCTTGATGATGCTGGGGTGGTCTATGCTGGTGTTGCTGCATCGGCGGCCCCTGCTGCCGAAACATCTGAGCCTGTGATACTAACGGATGCTGCGCCAACGGCCTCACTGCCAATGCTGGTCCTCGATACTGCCCTGCCCCTGGTGCTGGCAGAGCAGGAAACTGCTGCCCTGGTCCTCCTGACCTTGAATTCATGGGACACGTGGTAACCCGATGATCTGGGTTTCCACATATCAGACACAGTCCATTCAATGTCCGACACACATCTCTAGTGTGCCCCATCTTCCCATAATAAGTGCAGCCTGCCGGGGGTTGCTGGTTCTTCCTCTATTGCTGTTGCTGCTGCCTGGATGGTGGTGCTGGCCCTCGTATCGCCACATCATGGATACGAATGCCAGGAGATGGTGCTGTTGTTCGGGGCGCTGCTCTCCCTCCTCCTTCAATCTGACTGTGGGATCTCTTCTGACCCCCAGTCCTTGCCGCAAGCCTCTGAATGGTGATCTCATGCCTTCGAGTCGCCGTCAATATCTCATCAAAAGTCTGATAATTGTGCCCCTCTATCAATTGCAAGAGCTCAAGATGAAACCCTTGCTGGAACCTCATCGCCCTCTGGCGCTCTGTTGCTACCATCTCTGGGGCAAACCTACTCAATCTGCAGAACTCTGCTGCGTAAGCATCTACAGTCTTGCCAGCCTGTCTGAGGTTAATAAATTTCTGTTGTAGCTCAAACTGCGCCACAACTCCATAGTACTTCGTCTTGAACCTTGTAGTAAAATCGTTCCAAGCAACAGGACGTCTGATGCCTACTTCCTCTGCTGCCCACCAATCACGTGCGAGATCCTGAAGTAACAACTTCACTAGATCCACACGCTCTTCTGCCGGCACCTTAGCGGCTGTCAGAATAGCCTCAATATCCTTAAGCCATGCATCTGCTGAGATGGCATCCTCCGTGCCCTCGAAACGACGGGGGTTGTACTTGCAAAACCGGGCTGACGCTCCTGAATCTGTCCTTGCCCCTCTTTCCAATGCCGTCTGTAATCCTTGGTTGAGCAACACATTCTGCTCTTGTAGCTGAGTGTGCATGCGCTGCTGGGCCAACATCTGATGTTGCTGAGCAGCCATCATTCCTCTCATGATCTCCAGAAGGGCTGGTGTGTCCACTTCCACAGGAGTAGGTAGAACTGTTGGTGGTGGTGGAATATCTGGATACTGCGATCCAGCTGCTGCTTCCACTATCACTTCTTCCTGGATAGTGTCTTGAGTTAGTACCGGCTCTTGTTGCTGACCAACATGGTCAGGTTGTCCATGCTGCTGTCCATGTTGTTGCTGTCCAGCTCTGACAGATACGGACGAGGTGCCCCTAAGAAAAGGGACAAGAGAACAATCAAATGACCGGACATGAAGGATCAACGAAGTCAAGGGATACTGGAATGTCAAGCTGGAGTTGAGAATCGACAAATCATGAGATCAAGGGGAACATGTGTGATTGAGACATCCTAAAAATCAAAACACCCCACAAGTCTGAAATCAGACCTGCATGGGCCACCACTAAAACCTTGTCACGCCCCAGAACCAGAATACTGAAGAGCGGGGGAGTGACTCAGCCAGCTACGTATTACGGGTAGAAGAATACCGTATAATACGATCAATGCTGTCTAACCAGACGAGGGGATGCATACTACATAAACGTCTTACTATGGTCATTACACATCTATTGTCTCAATCATTCAAACAAGAAACAGAAATATAGAACATGTAAGATAAAGCAGTAAGGCATCCCAAACGCTCAGTCAAAATGTTCTTGAGATCTGGCTTTAGCCAGATGATATAGCAAGCGTACACAATTGTTATCAGCTGCAGTCTGACTTAATTACAATTATGCAAAAGTAAGTACAAGACAATCCGACTAACATGTCGGTGCCAAACGGCAAGGTATAAAGTAGATAACAAAAACGAGTGGTGAAGTTAAGGAACCCACTCGAGGCCTCCTGCGATCATTCCTCTAGTATTGACCATCCTGGAGGTGGAAGTACGCTGAGTCCTCGGGAACTGGCTCTAAATCTGGCCATGCAAAACCAGAGAGGTTAGACCTCTAATAGCAAGTACCACAAGGGAGCACGACATGAGAACTAAAACCAGTGAGTAAGAGAATATAATAATAGATCTCTGCTTGCTACTAGAACTCACATCACATCAAGACACTTCGAACCAACCTCCCAACCAAACAAGGACAGAAGTTGGCCCGTCATGTCCTAACATTCTGATCATCCCAGTTAGGTAACAGAGTACAGTACACAAATAAATCATCTTAAACGGCCAATCAACTCCTACGGCTTGCTATTGTGAGTCCCAAGTTATCCTGGAATCTTATGCAATAGGGATTCCTCAGTTCTTACTATGTGCAAGCAAGGCTAATCTATCCAGTCAATCAATTGGCCCATGCATGAATTAGACGAGTCCTAGCAGGACGCTCATCAATATACAATATACAATAATAATAAAAGCAGATACTGTTTCCTGCCCGTGTGGCAGATTTACAGTATCTGTGGGAACCAGCCGGCCCGTCAGGTACTACTCGTCCCAAGGGGGCTGCCATATAAGAATTCGGGAATCCATTCTCTCCATGCAATCATTATTTTATTTAACTTAATAGTCTCTACGTTGAGTGAAATCCCATGCCGTGGATCATGGTCATTCAAATGAGTACTTTCGTACGGGGTACGATATGCACAACTCTACAACGATACCAGTGCGGTTAGGTTGCAGGTCTTACATAGCGTAATGCAACAATCAAATCTAACCACGGTAATCATGCCTTGACCATAAAGTACACATGCTTCTTTTGTAGAAAATAAATAAGTAAATAAATAAATAAATAGATTGAAGCCTGTATGTGCATGTATGTCAATGTTCGGGATCAGCCAGTCGATTACAATAGTTCATAACATGAACGTGTCTCGTTCATTTCATTCAATAAGACGACTAGCCAGTCTCTTAGTTCCAATTAGGAACGCATGATCAATTTAGTCAAGATAACCATTATTATCAATGGTGACAAGGCATGAAAGTCAATTAGTATTAAAAGGGGGTCGAGTCTATAACTCTCATGGTCAAGTCCCAGTCAATCGGGGTATCGATGCTCAATTCATGACATATGGTACATCCCACGTAACAATCTATACTTAACAGAATTACTAGCATATCATGATTATATCAAGTTTATGCAAAAGGCGTAAGGATATAAAATGGACGTTAAACATCTAATAAGATATCAATATACAGGGCTATAGAAGATCCAGGGTAAGCAGGCTACTCTCATGTCAGCCTACGCTCATGCCAAGCTAGCGTATGGGAGTCATACGCTTCCAAAAGGCAGCGTATGAACTCCATACGACTCCTTACTATCCAAGTGAGCGTATGCAAGTCATACGCTCCCCAAAAGGTAGCGTATGAACTCCATACGACTCCTGACCATTCAAGTCAGCATATGCAAGTCATACGCTCCCAAAAGGTAGCGTATGGACTCCATACGACTCCTGACCATTCAAGTCAGCGTATGCAAGTCATACGCTCCCCAAAAGGTAGCGTATGGACTCCATACGACTCCTGACCATTCAAGTCAGCGTATGCAAGTCATACGCTCCCCAAAAGGTAGCGTATGGACTCCATACGACTCCTGACCATTCAAGTCAGCGTATGCAAGTCATACGCTCCCCAAAAGGTAGCGTATGAACTCCATACGACACACGCTTCCAAAAGGTAGCGTATGCAAGACACACGCTTCCTAAAAAGGCAGCGTATGGACTCCATACTGCGCTGCGCTAAAGAGCGCGCACAGCTCAGTGATGCAGCTAAAAAGCTAGTATACACTGCTCACTGTCTTCTCCAAACAGCAAGAACTCCATGGTTGCACCCCAAAGCTTCAAAAGTCCATAACTCGGTCAAAACAAGTCCGAATCCAACTTTCTAAAGGTCAAAATTGGGTAGGATGAACTGCTCTACGACATAGAACCATCAAATCTTGAGAACAAAGGAGTTTGCTAGATCAAAACCCATAGACAACCGAAAATACAATAACTTAGATCTACAAGAAATGAACCAATGAAATCAAAAATACTAAGCACTAAACTCTCTTAGAATCATGAGAGGAAGAATATTGAACCATAAAATATGGTCCTCATGTAGAGCAAGATGTACTTGCCTAGTTGGTAGGTGGAGAGAGTAATGAAAGGAAGAAGAAGAAGTAATGGTGAAGAAGGAGTGAATGAGGAGAGAGAAGGGAGAGGGTAGCTTTAAGTAGCAAAGGGGTGGTAGGTGGGAGTTGGGCCGGGTTCTTAATGGGTCGGGTTTAAGGGGCTCATCCAACCGAAAATAAAACTAAAGCAGAGAAGTAAATTGCAGGAAATAAAATGCAGAAATAAATTACGGAAAATTAATTGCAGGAAATAAATTAACATAAGAATTAAAGAGCAGAAAATTAATTAACAGAAACTTAATTAACATGAATTAAAGGAATTTAAATACAGGGTAATACATAATAAATACTAAAATAAATACACATGAGTTGTACATGAATAAGACTACGCATTCTGGGAACGGGGAGTGACACACATAAAGGTATACATGAGGGCTCTGTGAGCATGAGAGTACATGAATCACAAGAGTGTACATGAATAATGAAGCACAAGAGTACATGATGAAAGTAAAACGCACATGATATGATGTATCTGATGCTCCCGAGAGGGATAATATCTCAATATAAAGATCTATATAGTACTAATCCGTGTTCGCAACGTGACAGCATCAAGTAAAGTAATCTAGAGTAAGAATATAAATCCTAGCAAGTATGAATTGATCAGAGAATATACTCGTATGATATCCTGAGCAACAGATGTGTACAGATGTCCGAACTGGAGTCACAAGGTCCTATTTAGAGCAATACAGGTTACAAAATGTTCAATATATAATAAATTAAGTATACAATAAAATCTACATGTTTCTAGGTCATTCTAGGTCAAAGTCAACTCTGGTCAACTATACAGTCAAACTAGGCCATATAGAAGGTAACTTGGTCAACAATTGGTTAACTATCTAGATCAACTCTACATCCAACTCATCCTCTAGTCTAAGTATATATATATATACCATATCTCAATTATCTTTATAACCTATATCATGATACTAGCAACTATTACCAACCATCATGCTTATCATACCCTTTCCCATAACATATGTAAACATACACTTAGATGTACCAAGGAACATGGAATGGTAAATGGTTCATGGACTACAA
>JANAVB010018993.1:21382511-21522380 GCA_029216955.1 Iris pallida | reverse complement strand
GCGATAAACGATAGATTCCATAACTGGGGTATGCCCCTCTAATCATGTCGTCTAGAATTCTCGCTATGCCGACTAGATAGCTGCGAGAAATTTCAAATCTCATAACCAAGATGTACATCTGAAGTCAGGTCTCTATGTTTCCGCCACGCCAGCTAATATGGCTGCGATAAACTCCAGGTTCCCATACTCAAGTAGACATTTTACCATCCCTGTTATTTTCGTCAACATATGTCATCAGAAAATATCGTAACTCAAGCCATAAAATTTATATCGATAGGAAAAATTAAAATCAACAACGATCCATCAAAAATCAAATTCAATAACAAGGAGTAAGGGTGAACAAAACAAGGAAGGGATTTCAATTGAAGTTTAAATAAGATTCTCAAGGGTCATCATAGGAATCTCTCAAGGATTTTTAACTGTGATTGAGTATCCTCTCATTCTAACACCTTACTTTCTATATTATATCGCATGCTCGTAGCAGTACAACTAAGTCGTTGTGCTACTACGATATCGTAATAATGCGACTCTCGACCTGTATGGACCACCACTAAAAACGTGTCACGACCCCACCCAGTGTAGGGTACGAGAAGTGGGTACGTCCAGCCTACGCTGCAGTGCGGCGGTATAACCTTGTCTAGGTCACTATCTAATCAACAACTCACGCAATTATATAATATACCTGTCACAATCTCAACTCCGAAGGGAGGACAAGTATAAGACACGATATTACTCAATCACAATATAAGCACGATAAGATAACACATGAGTCTAACAACTATATGAAACTCAAACAACTTAAGTAATTTCTAAACAACATCTCAACCTCAAATACAACTCAATCTACACTTATTACAAACAAGTTCTAAAAGTGAAACTAAACCATAACTAGTAATCTACTCCAACCTCTACTGGTCCTCTAAGCTAGTTGTGAATCTCCAGGTTACCTGTAATTTTTTCAACAGGTCCAGTCAGGACAGGAACGAGCACATAATCTCAACAGTTCATATCAAACGGATATAAAGCATACAATAGAGTAAAATTAAAATGCTGAATGAAAGTACATGTAGTAAAAGAGAGAGAACTGTAAGTAAATAGCTAATATAAGTAGAGAACTATCAGTGACTAGTGATGTAGAGTACAAGATAGACATGTGAACGACTTGAATTTGCACATGATTACAATAAGAGTTTATACAATGACCACTTGGGATTGTTCATATGACTGCTTCTACTCTCCCTTACCACAATCAATACACAAGGATCCATACAAGTTATGTTATTATACAATATTTCACATGAGAGCCCATAAATGATGCACATTGTCACTCCCGAACCAGAATACTGGAGAGCGGGGAGTGACTCAGCCAGCTACGTATTACGGGTAGAAGAATACCGTATAATATGATCAATGATGTCTAAACGAGGGGATGCATACTACATAAACGTCTTACTATGGTCATTACACATCTATTGTCTCAATCATTCAAACAAGAAACAGAAATATAGAACATGTAAGGTAAAGCAGTAAGGCTCCCAACGCTCAGTCAAAATGTTCTTGAGATCTGGCTTTACAAAACATAGCCAGATGATATAGCAAGCTACAATTGTTATCAGCTGCAGTCTGACTTAATTACAATTATGCAAAAGTAAGTACAAGATAATCCGACTAACATGTCGGTGCCAACGGCAAGGTATAAAGTAGATAACAAAATGAGTGGTGAAGTTAAGGAACCCACTCGAGGCCTCCTGCGATCATTCCTCTAGTATTGACCATCCTGGAGGTGGAAGTACGCTGAGTCCTCGGGAACTGGCTCTAAATCTGGCCATACAAAACCAGAGAGGTTAGACCTCTAATAGCAAGTACCACAAGGAGAGCACGACATGAGAACTAAACCAGTGAGTAGAGAATATAATAATAGATCTCTGCTTGCTACTAGAACTCACATCACATCAAGACACTTCGAACCAATCTCCCAACCAAACTAGGACAGAAGTTGGCCCGTCATGTCCTGACATTCTGATCATCCCAGTTAGGTAACAGAGTACAGTACACAAACAAATCATCTTAAACGGCCAATCAACTCCTACGGCTTGCTATTGTGAGTCCCAAGTTATCCTGGAATCTTATGCAATAGGGATTCCTCAGTTCTTACTATGTGCAAGCAAGACTAGTCTATCCAGTCAATCAATTGGCCCATGCATGAATTAGACAAGCCCTAGCAGGACGTTCGTCAATATACAATATACAATAATAATAAAAGTATATACTGTTCCCTGCCCGTGTGGCAGATTTACAGTATCTGTGGGAACCAGCCGGCCCGTCGGGTACTACTCGTCCCAAGGGGGCTGCCATGTAAGAATTCGGGAATCCATTCTCTCCATGCAATCATTATTTTATTTAACTTAATAGTCTCTACGTTAAGTGAAATCCTATGCCGTGGATCATGGTCATTCAAATGAGTACTTTCGTACGGGGTACGATATGCACAACTCTACAACGATACCAGTGCGGTTAGGTTGCAGGTCTTACATAGTAATACAACAATCAAATCTAACCACGATAATCAGCCTTGACCATAAAGTACACATGCTTCTTTGTAGAAAATAATAAGTAAATAAATAAATAAATAGATTGAAGCCTGCATGTGCATGTATGTCAATGTTCGGGATCAGCCAGTCGATTACAATAGTTCATAATGACGTGTCTCGTTCATTTCATTCAATAAGACGACTAGCCAGTCTCTTAGTTCCAATTAGGAACGCATGATCAATTTAGTCAAGATAACCATTATTATCAATGGTGACAAGGCATGAAAGTCAATTAGTATAAAAGGGGTCGAGTCTATAACTCTCATGGTCAAGTCCCAGTCAATCGGGGTTCGATGCTCAATTCATGACACATGGTACATCCCACGTAACAATCTATACTTAACAGAATTACTAGCATATCATGATTATATCAAGTTTATGCAAAAAGGCGTAAGGATATAAAATGGACGTTAAACATCTAATAAGATATCAATATACAGGCTATAGAAATCCAGGGTACAGGCTACTCTCATGTCAGCCTACGCTCATGCCAAGCTAGCGTATGGGAGTCATACGCTTCCAAAAGGCAGCGTATGAACTCCATACGACTCCTTACTATCCAAGTGAGCGTATGCAAGTCATACGCTCCCCAAAAGGTAGCGTATGAACTCTATACGACTCCTGACCATTCAAGTCAGCGTATGCAAGTCATACGCTCCCAAAAGGTAGCATATGGACTCCATACGACTCCTGACCATTCAAGTCAGCGTATGCAAGTCATACGCTCCCCAAAAGGTAGCGTATGGACTCCATACGACTCCTGACCATTCAAGTTAGCGTATGCAAGTCATACGCTCCCCAAAGGTAGCGTATGGACTCCATACGACTCCTGACCATTCAAGTCAGCGTATGCAAGTCATACGCTCCCTAAAAGGTAGCGTATGAACTCCATACGACACACGCTTCCAAAAGGTAGCATATGCAAGACACACGCTTCCTAAAAAGGCAGCGTATGGACTCCATACTGCGCTGCGCTAAAGAGCGCGCACAGCTCAGTGATGCAGCTAAAAAGCTAGCATACACTGCTCACTGTCTTCTCCAAACAGCAAGAACTCCATGGTTGCACCCCAAAGCTTCAAAAGTCCATAACTCGGTCAAAACAAGTCCGAATCCAACTTTCTAAAGGTCAAATTGGGTAGGATGAACTGCTCTACGACATGGAACCATCAAATCTTGAGAACAAAGGAGTTTGCTAGATCAAAACCCATAGACAACCGAAAATACAATAACTTAGATCTACAAGAAATGAACCAATGAAATCAAAATACTAAGCACTAAACTCTCTTAGAATCATGAGAGAAGAATATTGAACCATAAAATATGGTCCTCATGTAGAGCAAGATGTACTTGCCTAGTTGGTAGGTGGAGAGAGTAATGAAAGGAAGAAGAAGAAGTAATGTTGAAGAAGGAGTGAATGAGGAGAGAGAAGGAGAGGGTTGCTTTAAGTAGCAAAGGGGTGGTAGGTGGGAGTTGGGCCGGGTTCTTAATGGGTCGGGTTTAAGGGGCTCATCCAACCAAAAATAAAACTAAAGCGAGAAGTAAATTGCAGGAAATAAAATACAGAAATAAATTACGAAAAATTAATTGCAGGAAATAAATTAACATAAGAATTAAGAGCAAAAAATTAATTACAGAAACTTAATTAACATGAATTAAAGGAATTTAATACAGGTAATACATGATAAATACTAAAATAAATACACATGAGTTGTACATGAATAACTACGCATTCTAGGAACGGGGTGACATCTCTACCCACCTTAGAAAAATTCCGTCCTCGAAATTTGAAATCCAAGCAGGATAGAAACATCGGGACTAAACTAATCTAAGTACAAGCAATTCAATCAAGCAATCATTTTGCAATGTCCATAGCAAGTAACATATCCATATTTAACAATCTACGTTATCTAGCAATTTTACCCTAAGGGGTTAAGCATGAGGAATCAAGACAATCAAGGTACACAGAAAAAGATATACCTTGTGAGTCAAACAATGTGGATACCGTGATCGGATATCATTCTCACGTTCCCACGTTGACTCTCCCAAGGAGTGATGACCCCAAGCAACACGGACAAGACTAATTGTTCGGTTCTTGAGTATCTTCTCTCTTCGGTCCAAAATGGACACAGGCTGTTTCTCGTAAGACAGGTTGGTACCACAACCAGTTCTGAATGATCGAGGATATGGCTGGGGTCCGATACATACCTCCGTAATTGAGATACATGAAACACGTCATGCACCTCTCGTAACGAAGGTGGAAGGGACAAACGATAAGCAACATCGCCTATCCGATCAAGGATAACAAATGGGCCCACGTACCGCGGACTCAGTTTCCCACGAACGCCAAATCTAATGACCCCACGAGTAGGTGAGATCCGCAAGAATACGTGGTCTCCAACAGAAACTCTAACGGCCTACGATGCTGGTCCGCCCAATGACGATGCCGATCCTGCGCAACACGAAGTCGTTCTCTAATTCCCTTAATCACTTCAACCGTCTGGATAATCATTTCTGGGCCTAGCATCTTCCTTTTCCCGATATCATCCTATGCTAGTGGCGATCTACACTTCTTACCATATAGTGCTTCAAATGGCGCCATCTGGATACTGGCTTGATAACTGTTGTTGTATGAGAACTCGACCAAGTGAAGGTGACTCTCCCAAGACCCTCCAAAATCTAGAGTACAAGCTCGCAACATGTCTTCTAAAGTCTGAATCGTCCTTTCTGATTGCCCGTCCGTCTGTGGATGGTAAGCCGTGCTAAATTTTAATTTGGTACCCAGACTATGATGCAAGCTCTTCCAGAAATACGATATGAAACGGGTATCTCTGTCTGACACAATACTGACAGGGACTCCATGCTGCCTGACTATCTGCTGCATGTACAACTCTGCCAACTTTTCTGTAGATTGCCCTACTCTGAAAGGAAGAAAATGTGCTACCTTTGTAAGCCGATCTACTATCACCCAAATAGCATCTTTACCACTTGGTGATCTCGGTAACCGGTCACAAAGTCCATTATGATGTGTTCCCACTTCCATTCCGGGATAGGAAGCGGTTGCAATAATCCAGCTGGCCTCTGCTGTTCTGCCTTCACTTGCTGACATACCAAGCAACGGAAAACAAACCTAGCTATCTCCCTCTTCATTCCATTCTACCAGAAATGCTGCTTGATATCTTGGTACATCTTGGTCCCTCCAGGATGTATAGAATACTGGGAACTGTGAGCTTCTGCCATAACTTCATGTCTGATATCTCCACTAGGCACACACAGACGTGATCCAAACCTAAGTGTACCATCTTCATGAATTCTCATCTCCTTCCTGAGTCCTGACTCACATTCTGCCCTAAGCTTCTGAATCCTTGGGTCTTGTGCCTGAGCTGCCTTGATCCTATCTACTAAGTCATATTGGACTTGTAGACTTGCCAGAACTCCTACATCGCTAGGAAGTATAACTTCTATGCCCATCTCCTGAAGGTCTTCTAAGATATGCTTCTGTGTTGTCAACATAAATATGCCGCCCCTCCTGCTGAGAGCGTCTGCTACCACATTAGCCTTGCCTGGATGATACTGAAGCTCTATGTCATAATCCTTGATCAGCTCTAACCATCTTCTCTGCCTCATGTTCAGCTCCTTCTGAGTAAAGATGTACTTCAGACTTTTATGGTCTGTGTACATGTCCACTCGTCACCATATAAGTAATGCCTCCATAGCTTCAAAGCAAATACTACTGCCGCCAACTCTAAATCATGAGTTGGGTAATTCTTCTCGTGGTCCCGAAGCTGCCTAGATGCATATGCTATCACCTTCCCGTGCTGCATGAGGACACATCCAAGTCCTTTACCTGACGAATCACAATATACAGTAAAACCTCCGGGTCCAACTGGCAATGTAAGAATAGGTGCTGATATCAACTTCTGCTTCAAATTCTCAAATGATGTCTGACATTCTGCCGACCAAACAAATGGCACATCCTTCCGGGTCAAGCGGGTTATGGGCGCTGAAAGCCTTGCAAAATCTGACACAAACCTTCTGTAATATCCTGCCAATCCCAAGAAACTCCGCACATCTGCTACGGTCTTGGGTACTGGCTAACTCTCCACCGCTTCTACCTTCTTGGGATCCACTGCTACTCCAGCTCCTGATACGATATGACCCAAAAACGAAATGTGATCCGTCCAGAACTCACACTTGCTGAGCTTGGCATACAACTGGTTCTCCCTCAGAACCTGCAACACTTTCCTGAGGTGGTCTTCATGCTCCTCTTCACTAGCAGAGTACACAAGAATTTCGTCGAGAAATACTACGACAAACTGATCTAAGTATGGCATAAAGATGCGGTTCATCAAATCTATGAAGATAGCTGGAGCATTGGTCAAACCAAACGGCATTACTAAGAATTCATAATGCCCATACTTCGACCTGAATGCTGTCTTAGGAATATCTTCCTTCCGAACCCTCACCTGATGATACCCTGAACGAAGATCTATCTTGGAGAAAACTCTAGCCTTGCTCAACTGATCAATAAGTCGTCGATCCTAGGTAATGGGTACTTGTTCTTTACTGTTGCCGCGTTAAGCTTCCTGTAATCGATGCACAATCTAGATGATCCATCCTTCTTTCCCATAAGTACCACTGGTGCTGCCCATGGCGATACGCTAGCTTGGATAAACTTCTTCTCCTTCAATTCCTCTATGTGCTGATAAACCTTGGCATGCTCCGAATCTGCCATTCTGTAAACCCGATCTTATCGATTTTGTCCCAGGTGCCAATTCTATACTGAACTCAATATCTCTAACCGGTGGAAGACCGGAAGTTCTTCGGGAAATACGTCTAGAAACTCTTCAACTACCTTCGGAACTTGAACTTCTTCCATTACCGTTATTACTCCCTGCTCTTGCTGAGTTACCTCTGATCTGACTAAGGTGAATTTCTCCATGCCTGGAATATCAAAAGATATACTTCCACTACGACAATCTATTGTCGCATGACTGTCTTTCAGCCAGTCCATGCCTAAGATAACGTCGAAATTTCTAACAGGAAATTCTATCAACCGGGCGGGTAAGGAATGCCCGCAAACTACAACGCTACATGCTAGAATCACTCTACTAACCCCTACGAGCCCATTACCAGTGAGTATATTCAACCCCCCTGGCAATGCCTCGAACTCCATTCCTAGCCGTGTCGCAAATCGTGCAGATATAAATGAGTGCGATGCTCCCGAATCAAATAATGCTACTGCGGGATATGAGGTGACGAGAATATTACCTGCCACAATATCTCCCGATGCCAATGCCTCTTCCAAGGACAGAGTGAATGCCTGCCCTCGACCTCCTTGCTGGTTCCCATGCTGTGGCCTGGCCTGGTGCTGCTGCTGGCCTCTGCCTTGATGATGCTGGGGTGGTCTATGCTGGTGTTGCTGCATCGGCGGCCCCTGCTGCCGAAACATCTGAGCCTGTGATACTAACGGATGCTGCGCCAACGGCCTCACTGCCAATGCTGGTCCTCGATACTGCCCTGCCCCTGGTGCTGGCAGAGCAGGAAACTGCTGCCCTGGTCCTCCTGACCTTGAATTCATGGGACACGTGGTAACCCGATGATCTGGGTTTCCACATATCAGACACAGTCCATTCAATGTCCGACACACATCTAGTGTGCCCCATCTTCCCATAATAAGTGCAGCCTGCCGGGGGTTGCTGGTTCTTCCTCTATTGCTGTTGCTGCTGCCTGGATGGTGGTGCTGGCCCTCGTATCGCCACATCATGGATACGAATGCCAGGAGATGGCTGTTGTTCGGGGCGCTGCTCTCCCTCCTCCTTCAATCTGACTGTGGGATCTCTTCTGACCCCCAGTCCTTGCCGCAAGCCTCTGAATGGTGATCTCATGCCTTCGAGTCGCCGTCAATATCTCATCAAAAGTCTGATAATTGTGCCCCTCTATCAATTGCAAGAGCTCAAGATGAAACCCTTGCTGGAACCTCATCGCCCTCTGGCGCTCTGTTGCTACCATCTCTGGGGCAAACCTACTCAATCTGCAGAACTCTGCTGCGTAAGCATCTACAGTCTTGCCAGCCTGTCTGAGGTTAATAAATTTCTGTTGTAGCTCAAACTGCGCCACAACTCCATAGTACTTCGTCTTGAACCTTGTAGTAAAATCGTTCCAAGCAACAGGACGTCTGATGCCTACTTCCTCTGCTGCCCACCAATCACGTGCGAGATCCTGAAGTAACAACTTCACTAGATCCACCGCTCTTCTGCCGGCACCTTAGCGGCTGTCAGAATAGCCTCAATATCCTTAAGCCATGCATCTGCTGAGATGGCATCCTCCGTGCCCTCGAAACGACGGGGGTTGTACTTGCAAAACCGGGCTGACGCTCCTGAATCTGTCCTTGCCCCTCTTTCCAATGCCGTCTGTAATCCTTGGTTGAGCAACACATTCTGCTCTTGTAGCTGAGTGTGCATGCGCTGCTGGGCCAACATCTGATGTTGCTGAGCAGCCATCATTCCTCTCATGATCTCCAGAAGGGCTGGTGTGTCCACTTCCACAGGAGGTAGAACTGTTGGTGGTGGTGGAATATCTGGATACTGCGATCCAGCTGCTGCTTCCACTATCACTTCTTCCTGGATAGTGTCTTGAGTTAGTACCGGCTCTTGTTGCTGACCAACATGGTCAGGTTGTCCATGCTGCTGTCCATGTTGTTGCTGTCCAGCTCTGACAGATACGGACGAGGTGCCCCTAAGAAAAGGGACAAGAGAACAATCAAATGACCGGACATGAAGGATCAACGAAGTCAAGGGATACTGGAATGTCAAGCTGGAGTTGAGAATCGACAAATCATGAGATCAAGGGACATGTGTGATTGAGACATCCTAAAAAATCAAAACACCCCACAAGTCTGAAATCAGACCTGCATGGGCCACCACTAAAACCTTGTCACGCCCCAGAACCAGAATACTGAAGAGCGGGGAGTGACTCAGCCAGCTACGTATTACGGGTAGAAGAATACCGTATAATACGATCAATGCTGTCTAACCAGACGAGGGGATGCATACTACATAAACGTCTTACTATGGTCATTACACATCTATTGTCTCAATCATTCAAACAAGAAACAGAAATATAGAACATGTAAGATAAAGCAGTAAGGCATCCCAAACGCTCAGTCAAAATGTTCTTGAGATCTGGCTTTAGCCAGATGATATAGCAAGCGTACACAATTGTTATCAGCTGCAGTCTGACTTAATTACAATTATGCAAAAGTAAGTACAAACAATCCGACTAACATGTCGGTGCCAAACGGCAAGGTATAAAGTAGATAACAAAAACGAGTGGTGAAGTTAAGGAACCCACTCGAGGCCTCCTGCGATCATTCCTCTAGTATTGACCATCCTGGAGGTGGAAGTACGCTGAGTCCTCGGAACTGGCTCTAAATCTGGCCATGCAAAACCAGAGAGGTTAGACCTCTAATAGCAAGTACCACAAGGGAGCACGACATGAGAACTAAAACCAGTGAGTAAGAGAATATAATAATAGATCTCTGCTTGCTACTAGAACTCACATCACATCAAGACACTTCGAACCAACCTCCCAACCAAACAAGGACAGAAGTTGGCCCGTCATGTCCTAACATTCTGATCATCCCAGTTAGGTAACAGAGTACAGTACACAAATAAATCATCTTAAACGGCCAATCAACTCCTACGGCTTGCTATTGTGAGTCCCAAGTTATCCTGGAATCTTATGCAATAGGGATTCCTCAGTTCTTACTATGTGCAAGCAAGGCTAATCTATCCAGTCAATCAATTGGCCCATGCATGAATTAGACGAGTCCTAGCAGGACGCTCATCAATATACATATACAATAATAATAAACAGATACTGTTTCCTGCCCGTGTGGCAGATTTACAGTATCTGTGGGAACCAGCCGGCCCGTCAGGTACTACTCGTCCCAAGGGGGCTGCCATATAAGAATTCGGGAATCCATTCTCTCCATGCAATCATTATTTTATTTAACTTAATAGTCTCTACGTTGAGTGAAATCCCATGCCGTGGATCATGGTCATTCAAATGAGTACTTTCGTACGGGGTACGATATGCACAACTCTACAACGATACCAGTGCGGTTAGGTTGCAGGTCTTACATAGCGTAATGCAACAATCAAATCTAACCACGGTAATCATGCCTTGACCATAAAGTACACATGCTTCTTTTGTAGAAAATAAATAAGTAAATAATATAAATAGATTGAAGCCTGTATGTGCATGTATGTCAATGTTCGGGATCAGCCAGTCGATTACAATAGTTCATAACATGAACGTGTCTCGTTCATTTCATTCAATAAGACGACTAGCCAGTCTCTTAGTTCCAATTAGGAACGCATGATCAATTTAGTCAAGATAACCATTATTATCAATGGTGACAAGGCATGAAAGTCAATTAGTATTAAAAGGGGGTCGAGTCTATAACTCTCATGGTCAAGTCCCAGTCAATCGGGGTATCGATGCTCAATTCATGACATATGGTACATCCCACGTAACAATCTATACTTAACAGAATTACTAGCATATCATGATTATATCAAGTTTATGCAAAAGGCGTAAGGATATAAAATGGACGTTAAACATCTAATAAGATCAATATACAGGGCTATAGAAGATCCAGGGTAAGCAGGCTACTCTCATGTCAGCCTACGCTCATGCCAAGCTAGCGTATGGGAGTCATACGCTTCCAAAAGGCAGCGTATGAACTCCATACGACTCCTTACTATCCAAGTGAGCGTATGCAAGTCATACGCTCCCCAAAAGGTAGCGTATGAACTCCATACGACTCCTGACCATTCAAGTCAGCATATGCAAGTCATACGCTCCCAAAAGGTAGCGTATGGACTCCATACGACTCCTGACCATTCAAGTCAGCGTATGCAAGTCATACGCTCCCCAAAAGGTAGCGTATGGACTCCATACGACTCCTGACCATTCAAGTCAGCGTATGCAAGTCATACGCTCCCCAAAAGGTAGCGTATGGACTCCATACGACTCCTGACCATTCAAGTCAGCGTATGCAAGTCATACGCTCCCCAAAAGGTAGCGTATGAACTCCATACGACACACGCTTCCAAAAGGTAGCGTATGCAAGACACACGCTTCCTAAAAAGGCAGCGTATGGACTCCATACTGCGCTGCGCTAAAGAGCGCGCACAGCTCAGTGATGCAGCTAAAAAGCTAGTATACACTGCTCACTGTCTTCTCCAAACAGCAAGAACTCCATGGTTGCACCCCAAAGCTTCAAAAGTCCATAACTCGGTCAAAACAAGTCCGAATCCAACTTTCTAAAGGTCAAAATTGGGTAGGATGAACTGCTCTACGACATAGAACCATCAAATCTTGAGAACAAAGGTTTGCTAGATCAAAACCCATAGACAACCGAAAATACAATAACTTAGATCTACAAGAAATGAACCAATGAAATCAAAAATACTAAGCACTAAACTCTCTTAGAATCATGAGAGGAAGAATATTGAACCATAAAATATGGTCCTCATGTAGAGCAAGATGTACTTGCCTAGTTGGTAGGTGGAGAGAGTAATGAAAGGAAGAAGAAGAAGTAATGGTGAAGAAGGAGTGAATGAGGAGAGAGAAGGGAGAGGGTAGCTTTAAGTAGCAAAGGGGTGGTAGGTGGGAGTTGGGCCGGGTTCTTAATGGTCGGGTTTAAGGGGCTCATCCAACCGAAAATAAAACTAAAGCAGAGAAGTAAATTGCAGGAAATAAAATGCAGAAATAAATTACGGAAAATTAATTGCAGGAAATAAATTAACATAAGAATTAAAGAGCAGAAAATTAATTAACAGAAACTTAATTAACATGAATTAAAGGAATTTAAATACAGGGTAATACATAATAAATACTAAAATAAATACACATGAGTTGTACATGAATAAGACTACGCATTCTGGGAACGGGGAGTGACACACATAAAGGTATACATGAGGGCTCTGTGAGCATGAGAGTACATGAATCACAAGAGTGTACATGAATAATGAAGCACAAGAGTACATGATGAAAGTAAAACGCACATGATATGATGTATCTGATGCTCCCGAGAGGGATAATATCTCATATAAAGATCTATATAGTACTAATCCGTGTTCGCAACGTGACAGCATCAAGTAAAGTAATCTAGAGTAAGAATATAAATCCTAGCAAGTATGAATTGATCAGAGAATATACTCGTATGATATCCTGAGCAACAGATGTGTACAGATGTCCGAACTGGAGTCACAAGGTCCTATTTAGAGCAATACAGGTTACAAAATGTTCAATATATAATAAATTAAGTATACAATAAAATCTACATGTTTCTAGGTCATTCTAGGTCAAAGTCAACTCTGGTCAACTATACAGTCAAACTAGGCCATATAGAAGGTAACTTGGTCAACAATTGGTTAACTATCTAGATCAACTCTACATCCAACTCATCCTCTAGTCTAAGTATATATATATACCATATCTCAATTATCTTTATAACCTATATCATGATACTAGCAACTATTACCAACCATCATGCTTATCATACCCTTTCCCATAACATATGTAAACATACACTTAGATGTACCAAGGAACATGGAATGGTAAATGGTTCATGGACTACAACAAGGAAGAAGGAACTGGGCTGAGCTTAAGATAAGCAATAAAAGGAAGACACCCTCACACATACACTCACCTCACTCTCATTGCTACCTGCTGTATAGGCAACCTGAGCCTCTTCTAACTCTGACACTCTACTTTGGATACTGATACCACCTTTCTTCGACTAAACCTAACATGGGGCAGAGGATTCACCTACTACTGCAGCGACTGAACCTCAAGTCTAAAGGATAATACCCAGTGAAAGTTGACTACCATCTTAACTTCCTACTGACACAAGCTAAGCAAATAGAGGCAGCTATGTTGGTGCCACAAGATGCATACACAAACATGAGCAGGGCAGTGCCTAAATTGCTGTTGTGGCTCCCTCTAGTGACTATTCTATGACAAGAACCTGGGTTTTCCCATCTCTTGTTCCTAATGACCAGGATAAGGCTAAGCTACCACAGGGTGGCTAAACTAAAGGTTTGGATGAATTAAAGGCAAATGACTAGAACTTCAAAATGGTATAGGACCAACTAATGAGGATACCTGCTGCCTAATGGCCTAAAGGGGATACCTGGACACAAATTAGGACAGGGCACATAACTAGAGATACTTGGGGTCAATATATAAATTGTAGTTGAGTGAAATAGGTACATATGTATAGCTAATCTATGAGCTAAAGCACACTTCTCATTCTCCTTAGCTGGTAAGGGTAAATCCAAGGTCTGAACCTCTAAGAGATGCACAACTGAGACATTTAAATTGGAACCCAAACCAATTGGACTGAACACTACAATGGATTAACACATCATTTACTAAGGTAGCCCAAAATTGAACATGATGAGGTAACCTCCTCATCCAATACTCATCATCTGATACAATGATGATAAGCAAGACTGAAATATAGAGGAGTAGGAATTGAACTGCTATAAGGAATAAATTCCTGTCCAGAACAAGCAGTTATAGACATGGAAGGATCGAACATCTAGTTCAAGGCTAAGTTCAATGTGAGTAGGACAGAACTTATATAGGTAGGCTGATAATTTCTAGGATAAAGTGGACATGTTGCATCTGTTATTTGAGCTTCAAAAGTGGGTTAAACTTCCAGATATCCATGAACTAACCAAGGAGCATGTGTGATACCAAGTAGACTTGTATCCAAACTATGGTAATGATTTAGGAATGGGGCTACAATGGGGCAACTGATTTAAGGTGAACAGGGACTGAACCATTCAATGGAAAAATGAAATATCAATATTTAAGGGTCTGCACATGCATAAAGGGTCTGAACAGTAGCTAATGTGGGCTAACTTTGGGTATGTAGGTCATAACAAGGCTCTACTTAACTGATACTAAGTAAGGAAAACTGGACATTCAGAATTGACAAAGGACAGAACATAATTGGTACAAGGGAACGAGACTAATCTGGGAATAGGACAGATATCTTGGTGATGCAGGACATCACCTGATATTCGAAAGGGAAGAACAACTGGATTGACTTCCTCATGTGACTGACCAATTGTTCTGATGACTGAACAACATGGCAGGGTCTAATGCAATAGAAGGTAAAGGTTGATACAAAGTAGAAATGGAAATGAACACTAATATCTTATTTGATATGTATCTTAGGATATGGACTAAACAACAAGGACCAAGAGACTGAACAGTGGCTTTTAAGAATTTGACTGAACTAACTAACTAGGATGCATGACAACTAACTAGTGTGGAGTGAATTAAGAACTTGGGAACTGAATCACATAGGAAACTAATGGATTAATGACTGAACAACAAATAGATGTAATAATACAAATGTGATGTACAGACATGTGAGTGTGAAGACAAGTGTATCAGAGTGTGCAGCTATGTATCAATGTGTCATATGCAAGTGAACAAGGTGACATAGCAAGTGTGCAGTGTGAACAATGTATCAAAGTCTAATGTGTCAAGTACAAGTGTCAAGTGTCAAACAAGTGTTCAGACATGATGTGTTCAGTGTGAAAGTGTGACTGTAGTGTCAGGTGCAGCATGGTGTGTCAGGGTATGTGTCAAACATGTGTCTAAGAAGTGTCAAATGTCAGAGCAAAGCAATGCAAGTGCACAGATATGTGCAGCAGTGTTCGACTTCTCAGAGCCAAATCTGTGGGTCGAACCATAGTTCAAAAACACCACCATATGAAACCCACGACCATGGCCCACTGTCAGTCATGCCCTCTACCTAATCCAGTGGCTAAGTAGTGAATACGTGGCGTATCAGGGTGCACGCAGCCTGTAGTAGTAGGGGATGCTACAGTGCCAGTGTAGTACAAACTGGGCACAGGCAACCCTCGAGCTGATGTGTCGACCTAGATAGGATACGACACGTGAGTCCTCGTGTCTCGTGGTCGTATCCTAAGGTAGAATAGGTCTAGGTGAACGTGTCCAATATCCTGCATCGTGTCCAAGTGCATCGTGTCGTGTGATGTAAACACGTATCAGTCAAGAAAATCGACAGGCCGGTACAGTAAGAAATCAGTACGATCGAGATTTCTCTCGATCCACTCGATGAGGTCGACTCAAACTTTGTACAAAGTGTCAGTGTGTGCCCCCACCTCCTTGCCAAGTGGCGTATCGAATCGTGTCGTGTCCAGTGAGAACTGGACACACAGCAGGACAAGGTACCACAGCCCGTACAGTATCCCGTGTCAATCTCGACACCAAAAACTCCCCAAGGTCAACTCAGTCAATTAGAAATGAAATCTATACATAATAAGCTTTCCAAATATGTAATTTTTTTGAAAACCAAGAACAAAAAGTTCTAAGAGACATTTCATCAAACACCTAGACCTAGTGAATGATACGTGTCCGATACGGACATCAAACCAATTCTAATTCCTACCAAACTTCACCTACAGCTAGGGGACACCTAGATGGATGCATCTATGGAAAGAAATCAGAATTTAGAGATGATTTGAAGGGATTATCTATTGAGAGTCAATCTCTATGAAAAAGCCCCAAAATGTGATGTCTCTTTCCTCAAGCTATGTTCCAATGAGCTCCCTCCTTGCAAGCTAGCCTCCCTCTTCTTCTACTCCAGATTTGGAATCAAGTGCGAAAGATTGTGATCAATTTGGTTGAAGAATGGAGATTTAACAATTTGGGGAAAAAATTAGGGTTTCCTACAAGGGGGTGTTCTAAAAGAGGCAGGTGGTCATAAAGGATTACATAGGCTAAAATTAGGTCATTAGTGGGCTGTTGTGGCTATCCAAATTAAGAGCTAGGGTTAGGGTTTCATGTGAATGGGCTTTGAGCCAAGTTCATAAGCTAGCTAGCTCAACCCCTTAGCTATAAGTCCAAATGCAAAACTCTCCAATCCTCTCATGAACCCTAGTCATACTCAAGTCAACTAGGACCAATTTAAGTTAGATTAGGGTCCCACACCATGCTAACTAGGTCATCAAAGTTAAAGTCAACTCTAGGTTAGTCTCTTAAGTCACAACTAGCAAAAGTCAAAAATAACAACCATCAATCAAATAATTAACAAATAATTCTAAGAAACCAAAATGACCAAAATACCCCTACGCCAAAAATGACAAATAAAACATCCTAATCACATGGTTAGCTCTAGGTCAAGTAGTCTCTAGGGTTTCACTAGCAGCACATCAAAATCACAAGTCATGGTTTTTAATTAGTTTTAAAAATGATTAAAAATTACCACAAATTATCATATTTAAATATCATTATTAAAAAGATTAAAAATTACAAAAGTTCAAAATTACCGTCATTTTAGAAAACTGGGTGTTACACCATTGCAGGAGTTCGCGTAACTAAGCTTGAACGTTGTGAAGGGCTTCGACTCTCGGCACGATCGAATACTCAGTGAGTGGTTCGGCCCCTTCTTTTCTACTCCTTTCCGCAAATAAAATTCTTGTTGCCTTGAACTTATTCAAATCGACGATGCAAGTTAAATGCATACCAAATTACTAAGATGAGGAACTCGGGATGACTGTATCGATTTAGAGTAACTTACTTTGAAAATATAAGTTCCATGCCAAAAATAAGCCCCTATTTTTCAAATTTTAGTTAAATTAGTGCTAATTAATTTTTAATGTTAATTTTAGCCTTAAATAATTATTAGGATTTTTAGAATTTTTCTAGAATTTTTAAATAATTTTTAAATGAGTTTCAAAATACAAAATATCAATTTGCAATTATTTAAATTATTTAATACAGTTTTGTAATTATTTAAATTACTATATCAGTTTGCAATTTCTTAAATATTTTAAATTGCGGAGTCAAATTCTAATTTGTATTTACTCACTGGAAGGGCCTGTGTGTAATAACCTAAATCTACAGGGACCTAAACGCTAAACCTAACCTACCCACCCCCGACGACCCGACCGACCGACGACTGCCACGCCGACGGGCAGCCCCCGCCATTTTCGGCTGCCCCGACCGACCTAGCACCGCCCACGACCCCTATTTAAACCCCTCTTCCCCCCAGGCCTAAACCCTAACCCTAAATCCTCTCCGCCACCCCCACGACCATCTTTTCTTCCCTTTTTCCCAAAACCCTAGCCGCAACTCCGGCGAGCCCCCGTTCAGCCCCGAACGACGACCGTCACCACCGTCCACTACCACCACCCCGCCGCACTGAGCCGCGCCCAGCCCACCGGAGCGCGCGCCGTCCCGACGTCTCCTCCGCCCGCCACCCCTTCGAAAAACACCCTCAACCGTCGGACATATGAGTAACGGGACCCGAATCGTGTCGTGCGTGTCTCGTTTTCACACACGAGACTCGCCAGGACACGACGAACTTAGTGCTGTGCTCGGACACACGAGACTGAGCTCGTACGTGTCGTGCATAGCATGGACACGTTGATACCTGTGTCCTTAACTGTCTGGACACAGGACCGATATTTTATTTTTTTATATAATGTAAACCTAAATAGAAATAAAACTAAACTAAACCTAACCCTAACACAACCCTCGGGCTGACCCCCTGGCCAGCCCGACCTAATCTAAATCCCCCCTCCCCCCCCCCACGCGTAGTGGCCCGAGCTCGAGCTGTGCTGCTGCTGTTTCTTTCCTTTTCCTTTTTTTCTTTTTCTTTTTCTTTTTGTTTTTATATAATTATATATATATATGTATACATATAATTGTATATATATATATGTATTATTATACTACTATTTTATGTATATATATATGTTGTTTATATATAATATATATATATATCTATATATATATATATATATATATATAATATATATATATATATATATATATATACTTCATTTAGTACTTTAATATATATATGTATATGTATGTATTATATGTATTTATGTACATATATGTATATATATATATTTTCTTTGTGTATATTTTCATGTGTATATATATATATTATTAGTATACACTTTATATTAAATATTTCCTATATATATATATACATATATATATATATATATAGATATAATATATATATATATATATATATATATATATATATACTTGATAAATTAAGTATTTTCCTTATAATATATATATATATGTACTTTTAAACACATGTTATGTATATTTTTACTATGCATAATTTTACCATATTAAAATAATAATATTTATTTGTACTATTACCAAATTATATTTAGTGTATTTAAATTACTACAACCATTTGGTGTCCAAGCCTAGCATGGGTATTGGGCCCAAATGTGTTTGACACATTCAAGATCTTACAAGTCATATTGGACTTGATTCATGGCCTTGGGTCCTGTATTTGAACTTTGGTTCAAATTATACATGGACAAAATACGCAGATAATTAATTATTTAAATTCAATTGTGTGCAAATGCTGTTTTTGATTTCCTAAAAATCCTAATAATTATTTTAAGGCTAAAATTAACATAAAAATTAATTAGCACTAATTTAACTAAAATTTGAAAACAGGGACTTAAAAGTCTTCCCTCCTTGAAAATTTCGTCCTCGAAATTCACAAGGATTGAAGACCCGATATTCTAACATAGCAAGCAATGCAACAAACGAAACAAGCTGCGATAACAATCTTGTAAGCCCCTGTTTTTCAAATTTTACTTAAATTAGTGCTAATTAATTTTTAATGTTAATTTTAGCCTTAAAATAATTATTAGGATTTTTAGGAATTTTTTTAGAATTTTTAAATGATTTTTAAATGAGTTTCAAAATACAAAATATTAATTTGCAATTATTTAAATTGTTTTAATACAGTTTTATAATTATTTAAATTACTTTATATCAGTTTGCAATTTCTTAAATGTTTCAAATTGCGGAGTGCAAATTCTAATTTGCATTTACTCACTGGAAGGGCCTGTGTGTAATAACCTAAATCTACAGGGACCTAACGCTACACCTAACCTACCCACCCCCGCGACCCACCGACCGACAGACTGCCACGCCGACGGGCAGCCCCCGCCATTTTCGGCTGCCCCGACCGACCTAGCACCGCCCACGACCCCTATTTAAACCCCTCTCCCCCCAGGCCTAAACCCTAACCCTAAATCCTCTCCGCCACCCCCATGACCATCTTTCCTTCCTTTTTCCCAAAACCCTAGCCGCACTCCGGCGAGCCCCCGTTCAGCCCCGAACGACCGTCACCACCGTCCACTACCACCACCCGACGCGCCGCGCTGAGCCGCGCCCAGCGCCACCGGAGCGCCGCCGTCCCGCCGAGTCTCCTCCGCCCGCCAGCCCCTTCGAAAAATACCCCCCGTCGGACACGTGGTAACGGGACCCCGAATCGTGTCGTGCGTGTCTCGTTTTCACACACGACTCGCCAGGACACGACGAACTTAGTGCTGTGCTCGGACACACGAGACTGAGCTCGTCGTGTCGTGCATAGCATGGACACGTTGATACCTGTGTCCTTAACTGTCTGACACATGACCGATATTTTTTTTTTTCTATATCAATGTAAACCTAAAACAAAATAAAACTAACTAACCTAAACCTAACCCCTAACACAACCTCGGGCTGACCCCCTGGCCAGCCCGACCTAATCTAAATCCCCCCCCCCCCCCCCCCCCCACGCGCGCAGTGGCCCGAGCTCGAGCTGTGCTGCTGCTGTTTCTTTCCTTTTCCTTTTTCTTTTTCTTTTTCTTTTTTATATTAATTATATATATATGTATACATATAATATAATTGTATATATATATATATATATATTTTTTTTTTTTTTTTTTTTTTTTTTTTTTATGTATATATATATATATATATATATATATATATATATATATATATATATATGTATATTATACATACTATTTATGTATATATATGCTATTTATATATATATATATATATATATATATATATATTAGATATATATATATATATATATATACTTCATTTTAGTACTTTATAAATTATATATGTATGTATGTATATATATGTATTTATGTACATATATGTATATGTATATATTTTCTTGTGTGTATATTTTCATGGTTAGTAAAATATATAGAATTATATATATATATATTTTTCATGTGTATATATATATTATATTATGTATACACTTTAATTAAATATTTCCTTATATATATACATATTGTATATATATATATATATATATATATATTAATATATATAATATATATATATTATATATATATATATAGATATATATATATATATATATATACTTTATAAATTAAGTATTTTCCTTATAAATATATTTATATGTACTTTAAACACATGTAGTATATTTTCACTATGCATAATTTTACCATATTAAAATAATAATATTATTTTGCACTATTACCAATATATTTTAGTGTATTTAAATTACTGCAACTATTTGGTGTCCACCTAGCTGGGTATTTGGGCCCAAATGTTTCACACATTCAAGACCTGTACAAGTCATATTAGACTTGATTCATGGCCTTGGGTCCTGTATTTGAACTTTGGTTCAAATTATATACATGGACAAAATACGTAGATAATTAATTATTTAAATTCAATTGTGTGCAAATGCTGTTTTTGATTTCTAAAAATACTTAAAGTTGTTAAAATTATGGAAAAATAGTATTTAGATACTATGTTACTTTAGCTAATTTAGTATAATTTGTGTAGTATTTAATTTATATTTGCCACTAGTTTGGCATATGAACAACTCATTTTCTGTATACTTAGGAAAACTGATTTTTATAAAATATTTGTACTGGTTAATAAATTCCAAAAAAAATATAATAAATTTCTATGATTAACAAGGATCACTTTGGTACCTTACTTTAAGAAAAACTAGGCTTTTTGTCTACTCAAAAATTGTTAGAACACAATGGTCTTTTGATTTATTTATTGATTAATTACGCTTGTAGCTTTTTGTGTTATTTTGAGTTTTAGCTGTTGAACCCCACCCCTCACTAGTGTAAAGACCCTAGAAAGTTAGTTAACGTAGTGTGTCACCCCACATTGGTCTCCTACGCCAAAGTCATCATTTTGGCTAGGTGCCCAGTCACAAGTCGGTTTACCAATTGTGTCCTAGTATTTTAGCTTAGTGTAAAAACTAAGTTATTGTATTTACTTCTACAGTGATGAGTTACCCGACATCCTAGCACTGTTATCGCAGCTTGTTTTGTTTGCTTTGCTAGAGGCAAGTACTTTCTACGAACTTACATACTGCTATAAACCATAAAAACTGTGAATCACCAACCGTGTTAAATGATGATCCTTGGGGTAGCAAGTTAGAACTTTACATGTTGATTACTTTCAGTCTCTACCATATTTATACCGTATTTCATACTCTCATATGTTTAAATAACGGATTAAGGGGAAACTGCTAGTAGTGTACGTGATCATGACCTCCTTCTCCGTATGTATTTATCGAGCACCGTTACATTCTATATGTATCTGTTCGTATGTCTGGTCCCGCATTTGTGTATAGATATACAACCGAGCCGTTATGTGTACGTATGTGCACATCAGAAAATTGATATGTACCGCTGTACATCCTGATTACCTATTGACTGATCACTCACCTACTACAGTTTTAAACTTTAAAATGTATATCTATTGCCATGATAAAATGTACCTAAAAACTGAAACCACATGATATTCATTTCATTTTCATCACATGATCAGTATTATATGTTGTTAGATTTAGTACTTGCTCCCTCCTGACAGGATAACGTTGTAGTATCCTTACTGAGGAGAGTTACTCTGCGACACATACTATGGAGATACTGCCGAGGACCCGGCTTTGCTTTACGACGATGTTCCTGCAGGAACCTCGCCTAGTTGTCTTTGCCTTAGACTTTTGAGAGTAGACATGTATTAGACTATCTTTTGTAACTGGACATGTATCCAGTTTTACTTTTCAGTTCACTTGTACTTGGACATTTTACTATATACGACGACTTGTGTTTGGAGCATTATGATTCTTCTTCACTTATAAACTGTTAGCACATTTAGTCTATCATGTTGTCTTTAGACAGCTTACACGTTTTATCTCAACGTAGGCTGGGCATGGCTCGGCCTGGCCCAACAATTTCGGTAGCGGGTCGTGACATGTTTTTAGTGGTGGCCCATGCAGGTCCTCAGCATATCCTCCAGTGTCTGTATCGTCCTCTCGGATTACCCATCTGTCTGCGGGTGGTACACCGTACTGAACTTGAGCCATCTGTACTTGGTAGGTTTCATACAACAACAGCTACCAGGCCAGTATTGGTATGTCTCCTTTCGAGGCGCTATATGGACGACGATGCCGCAACGCTCTTTTGGAATGATCAGAGATAGGCTCAGAGTAGCTCAGGACAGGTAGAAACACTGGGCTGATGCTAGTCGCAGACCGATGGAGTTCGCAGACGGTGATATGGTGCTAGTGAAGATATCACCTACTAAGGGACGATCCGGTTCGGACGAGGAGGGAAGCTGAGCCCCAGATACATCGGGCCATTCGAGATACTTGGCAGGATCGGAGAGGTAGCTTACAGGTTGCACTTCCACCCACCTAGCAGGAGTTCACGATGTCTTTCACGTATCTCAGCTGAGGAGATATGTTCCAGACCCCAGTCATGTGCTAGATCATTCAGAGTTGGAGGTCGGAACGAGCCTTACAGTTTCTGAGCAGCCAGTGGAGATATTAAGAGAGAAAAGAGGCTGAGGAAAAAGGAACAAGGTTATACCCCTAGTACGAGTAGCTTGGAGCCGTCACTCCCAGGTGAATCTACTGGGAGAGGGAGTCGGACATGAGGAAGAGATACCCTTACTGTTCGATCAACCGCTGCGAGGGAACCACCATTCCCGCTTGATACCTTAGAGGTAGTTTCGATCGTAGCCTTAGTATTTTGTTGCATTGCTTGCTATGTTAGAATATTGTCGGGTCGATCTTCAATCCTTGTGAATTTCGAGGACGAAATTTTCAAGGAGGGAAGACTTGTAAGCCCCTGTTTTTCAAATTTTAGTTAATTAGTGCTAATTAATTTTAGTGTTAATTTTAGCCTTTAAATAATTATTAGGATTTTTAGGAATTTTCTAGAATTTTAAATAATTTTTAAATGAGTTTCAAATACAAATATCAATTGTAATTATTTAAATTGTTTTAATACAGTTTTGTAATTATTTAAATTACTTTTATATCAGTTTGCAATTTCTTAAATGTTTTAAATTACGGAGTGCAAATTCTAATTTATTTACTCACTGGAAGGGCCTGTGTGTAATAACCTAAATCTACAGGGACCTAAATGCTAAACCTAACCTACCCACCCCCAACGACCCGACCGACCGACGACTGCCACGCCGACGGGCAGCCCCCGCCATTTCGGCTGCCCGACCGACCTAGCACCGCCCACGACCCCTATTTAAACCCCTCTCCCCCCCAGGCCTAAACCCTAACCCTAAATCCTCTCCGCCACCCCACGACCATCTTTCCTCCCTTTTTCCTAAACCTAGCCGCAACTCCGACGAGCCCCCTTCAGCCCCGAACGACGACCGTCACTACCGTCCACTACCACCCCCGACGCGTCGCGCTGAGCCGCGCCCAGCGCCACCGGAGCGCCGCCGTCCCACGTCTCCTCCGCCCGCCAGCCCCTTCGAAAAACACCCTCAACCGTCGGACACGTGAGTAACGGGACCCGAATCGTGTCGTGCGTGTCTCGTTTCACACACGAGACTCGTCAGGACACGAACTTAGTGCTGTGCTCGGACACACGAGACTGGCTCGTACGTGTCGTGCATAGCATGGACACGTTGATACCTGTGTCCTTAACTGTCTGGACACAGGACCGATATTTTATTTTTTATATATAATGTAAACCTAAACAGAAATAAAACTAAACTAAACCTAACCCCTAACACAACCCTCGGGCTGACCCCCTGGCCAGCCCGACCTAATCTAAACAACCCCCCTCCCGCCGCGCAGTGGCCCGAGCTCGAGCTGTGCTGCTGCTGTTTTCTTTCCTTTTCCTTTTCTTTTTCTTTTTCTTTTTTGTTTTTATATATAATTATATATATGTATACATATAATATAATTGTATATATATATATATATATATATATATATATATATATATATATATATATATATATATATATATATATATTATATACATACTATTTTATGTATATATATATGCTATTTATATATATATATAAGATATATATATATATATATATATATATATATATATATATTATATATATATATAAATATATATATTATATATAATATATATATATATATATACTTCATTTTAGTACTTTATAAATATATATAATTAATATATATATATATATATATAATATATATATATATATATATATATATATATATAATATATATATATATATAATTATATATATAGATATATGATGTATGTATATTTTTTATATATATATATATATATATATATGTATGTATGTAAATATATATATATATATATATATATATATCTATATATATATATATATATAATATAATATATATATATATATATCTATATATATATATATATGTATGTATGTGTATTATGTACATATATGTATATATGTATATATTTTCTTGTGTGTTATTTTCATGGTTAGTAAATATATATATGATATATATATATATATATATATTCATGTGTATATATATATATTATTATTATGTATACACTTTATAATTAAATATTTCCTTATATAATATATAGTATATATTCTATATACTTTATAAATTAAGTATTTTCCTTATAAATATATATATATGTACTTTCAAACACATGTATGTATATTTTTACTATGCATAATTTTACCATATTAAAATAATAATATTTATTTTGCACTATTACCAAATTGTATTTAGTGATTTAAATTACTGCAACCATTTGGTGTCCAAGCCTAGCATGGTATTTGGGCCCAAATGTGTTTTCACACATTCAAGACCTGTACAAGTCATATTGGACTTGATTCATGGCCTTGGGTCCTGTATTTGAACTTTGGTTCAAATTATATACATGGACAAATACGCAGATAATTAATTATTTAAATTCAATTGTGTGCAAATGCTGTTTTTATTTTCTAAAAATACTTAAAGTGTTGTTAAAATTATGGAAAAATAGTATTTAGATACTATGTTACTTTAGCTAATTTAGTATAATTTTTGTAGTATTTAATTTACTGTTTTGCCACTAGTTTGGCATATAAAACCAAAACTCATTTTCTGTATACTTAGGAAAACTGATTTTTATAAAATATTTGTACTGGTTAATAAATTCCAGAAAAATTATAATAAATTTCTATGATTAACAAGGATCACTTTGGTACCTTACTTTAAGAAAAACTAGGCTTTTTGTCTACTTCAAAAATTGTTAGAACACAATGGTCTTTTGATTTATTTATTGATTAATTACGACTTGTAGCTTTTTGTGTTATTTGAGTTTTAGCTGTGTTGAACCCCACCCCTCACTAGTGTAAAGACCCTAGAAAGTTAGTTAAAGTAGTGTGTCACCCCATATTGGTCTCCTATGCCAAAGTTATCATTTTGGCTAGGTGCCCAGTCACAAGTCGTGTTTCACCAATTAGTGTCCTAGTGTTTTAGCTTAGTGTAAAAACTAAGTTATTGTATTTACTTCTACAGTGACGAGTTACGGACATCCATAGCACTGTTATCGTAGCTTGTTTCATTTTGCTTTGCTAGAGGCAAGTACTTTCTACGAACTTTACATACTGCTATAAACCATAAAACTGTGAATCACCAACCATATTAAATGCTGATCCTTGGGGTAGTAAGTTAGAACTTTACATGTTGTATTACTTTCAGTCTCTTCCATGTTTATACCGTATTTCATATCTCTCATATGTTTAAATAACGGGTTAAGAGAAAACTGCTAGTAGTGTACGTGATCATGACCCCCTTCTTCGTATGTATTTACCGAGCACCGTTACATTCTATATGTATCTGTGTCGTATGTCTGGTCCCGCGTTTGTGTATGGATATACACCGATGCCGTTATGTGTACGTATGTGCACATCAGAAAAGTGATATGTACCGTTGTACATCCTGATTACCTATTGACTGATCACTCACCTACTACAGTTTTAAACTTTAAAATGTATATCTATTGCCATGATAAAATGTACCTAAAAACTGAACCAACATGATATGTCATTTCCTTTTCATCACATGATCAGTATTATATGTTTGTTAGATTTAGTACTTGCTCCCGTCCTGACAGGATAACGTTGTAGGTATCCTTACTGAGGAGGAGTTACTCTGCGACACATACTATGAAGATACTGCCGAGGACCCGGCTTTGCTTTACGAGGATGTTCCTGCGGGGAACCTCGCCTAGTTGTCTTTTGCCTTAGACTTTTGAGAGTAGACATGTATTAGACTATATCCTTTTGTAACTGGACATGTATCCAGTTTAACTTTTCAGTTCACTTGTACTTGGACATTTTACTATATACGACGACTTTTGTGTTTGGAGCATTTATGATTCTTCTTCACTTATAGAACTGTTAGCACATTTAGTCTTATCCTGTTATCTTAGAACAGCTTACTACGTTTTATCTCAATGTAGGCTGGGCATGACTCGGCCTGGCCCAACAATTTAGGTAGCGGGTCGTGACAAAAAAGCAAAAAGTTAAGGTTCTAGAAAAAAGATAGACTATTTCAGGAGTTGCAAAATATAATGAAATATCGGTTGCGACATATGGTGCATCGAAAAATTTGGTGCATACGGGACGCCAAATCAGAACGTATGGCTTCGTGGAAATTAAATCTCGAATGAGTCAAAATGATAATATTGCTTAATACTGTCCACGCTATGCAACATATTTCATATAATAAACTGTTAACGCATTGGCATGGTCATGGACAATTTGTGCACAAGTTTGGCTTTCCTCGAAACGGTATCCGGGATGCTGGAACCGAATCGACCTAGGAAGAATATAAATCCGTGCTTCAGCGCGAGGCATTGTGGGACCTCCAGTAGGGCTTACAACCCGGGCTGAAAGGGAGCGTCGCAATGCCATAAAAAGGTCTCTCGTGGTGTGTAATACCAATGACCACATGTAAGATTGTAGCATGCTCACATATTGTCTTATGCAGGTGGTAAATATTATCTCTATTTCATGCAAGGATAAGCACGACCGTGATAAGAATTGAGATAATCTGCTATGTTTTACCGTATGCTTTTACAATTCAAAGAAGGCTATCAATATGAACTGAATTCATTTAGTTCTAAATAGATAAAAAAAAACTTGAATGCATGCATACCTTAATAATCAAAGTCGGTTTAGACGAGTGGGTTCGTCTCGTTCACTAGTGCATTCCCAAGTGTACTAATCCTCCAAACCCACAGGTTACGAGAACTCTGGGTGTACACGGTGCTAGGCAAAACTGAAGTTCGGGGAGGCATTTTGAAGCTCTTCTTATTTTGAAGTATTTTGAAGCCATTTCATCTAAGGCTTTCAATGTATAAAAGGATGTGAATGTATGGGATGGCAAGTATTACTCCAGGCAGCTTGTCGAGTATTTTCTTTTGTTTTCAATCAATGTAGCCGCAACGACATATCCAATAAAATTATGACTTGCACTTTGTTGCAATCTATCAATAAAAATCATATTTCTATCTTCATATACTGCGTATTTAATTCTCTGCAATTTGTAAAGTTTTAACTTAATATTTCAAATGAATGTATCAAATGTAATATTTTTGTCTTGTACGAGTGTAACTCTAGACTCGTACGGCATCACGCGCTAGCTAGGACGATCGATTTGGCATAAATCGATGCGAGGATGAACGGTTTGTTGAATCGGGACGTGACACCTCAAGGTGGCCCAATTTTACCTCATTTGTTCCTTATTGTCGTCCAATGTTTGTCTTTTATGTTGCACCATTCAAAGGGCTTAGGTTTGATGGGATGGGGGGTGCAAGTTCTGGTGGTCCTTGTATATCTCAGTTATTTTTACGGATGACTCGCTAGTTTTTTGTAAAGCGGCACATAAAATGCAATGCATAACTTTTTGTAAGTCCACCATTTTGTTCAGTCTGAACTGGAGCTCGACAAGTTATTGCAACATCTTGTTAGTTTTGAAAATCTACTACCATAACATATATTTGTGTTTGCTACAAAAATTGGAAGAAACAATAATGATGCTTTCAACCTCATTATAAGTCGGTTTGTCGCAAGCTTCAAGGATGGTACAAAAAAACTTTTATTAAAGGCAGATAAGAAGATTCTTTTCAAAAGTTGTTTATCAACCAATTCCAAATTATTTGAGGAGTGTTTTCAAATTCCCTTATCTATGTGTAATTCTTTGAATTATCTTGTGGCCAAATTTTGGTAGGTCAATTGTGGTACCGACACAAGTAGGCATTGGTGCAAATGGAAAAAAAAATGTGTTCCTAAAGATTTGGGTGGGATGGAATTTTAGGATATTCTTTTTCAACCCAGTTCTTCTTGCCGAACAAAGGTGAAGGTTGTGTTGGCCCAATGATTGTATCATATTTTTGAATATGGTTAATCTGTTAAGTTTAGCATTTCATTATCACTAATCTTCATACTATCACCATAGCATTTCTACTTATACTTATACCTTTGGTGATATGTGCTTATTATTTTACATATTAGTGATATGAGTTTTCATTATATATATCTTAAATTTAATTGAGTTACCAAAATAAAAACTATGTTTTGATTATGGTTATTCAATTAAGTTTAACATTATGATATCACTAATATTTATGTTATCACTATAGCGCTTATACTTAAACTTAGCATTGTCCTACTGTGCTTTATCTTATCATATTTGCTACATGTATATTGCTTTGTTCGTCTAACATGTACATGCAGAAAAGTAATAAGCAAGATCAATGTGGACAAATGTAATAAAGAAATCATGGCGGGCCAAAGACGACGGATCCTACAAGATTTCTCTGAACCACCCGACGACATCTTCGGAGCCACGCACTCGGGGGTTCCGCTGCCCGGTCAGCGGACGAGGGTCGAGGGGGCAGCGCATCCCGTGGGGGTTCGGAGGCGAAGCCCCGAAAGGTATTCAGTTTTCACAAACTGGATATCTTTGGACAGTTGCTGTCAAGAAAGAAGCCAACATCTATCAAGGAAAGAAGTCATGCCATGCCATGCCATCATCATTTCAAGACTCTGAAGAAGCCTGCACCTGCTACCACTACAAGAAAATATGGTTTCTGTGACATGTAAAGTTGTCACAGAAATTATGAAAGTCGTCACAACACATCTTCTGTGACGAGTACAGTGACGACTTATTTTCGTAGCCTATACCTCCGTAGCTAAAAGTATAGGTGACGACCAAAAGTCGTTGTCACAGAAAGTTCTCTACTGTGACAAGAATATGTTGTCAGTGATAGTAAACTTTTCATGACAACAAAATTTATCACTAAAAATATTATAAGTGGCGCACAATATTATCACAAAATAGCTTTTTATTGTAACTAAAAATAAATAAATAAAAAATTTGACAAAAATAAAAATTATTTTTGTGACGACATTTGCTATCACAAAACAACTTTAGTAACACTTTTATTGTTGTCACAATAAACGTATATGTTTAGTGACAAGTACATGTCATCATTGTAAACACTTGCAGTAACACATTTATTATTATCACCATAGTGTACACTTTATATGTTTGATGGAAATCAATTGTCACGAGTATTATTTTTTTTTGTCATTGTCATTATACATTAAAAACACAAGAACACAATATAATATCACACAATTCTTGTAGAAGAGGGTATGCATGATTGTGCTCATCTTCCAAGAACAACCCCATCGACTTTCCAATGTAAACCAAAACTAACCTTCACAAATTCTAAAAAGCCTTTATATAGGCGACTAACTCTAAAGTAATTATGGACGACAACAACATGAAAAATAATTATAACAATTCTCAAAAAGTAATTATATTGCTCCACAAAATTCAGTACATATAACATGAAGAGAAGAAACATTGGTACTTATAAAATAAAGAGTATCCAAAGTAGCTGGTACATAAAACCTAGAGTAATCTATAAATATAAACTGATGATCAATTGCATATGCAGCTCCTGTCTTGGTGATGATCAATCTTTAATGACCTGTATAAATTAATAAAGAGATTATTTAGAATATTACGTAAGCATATATGTATAAGAAAGAAATTGTCAAGAATTTCTATAATAGAGCAATGAGAATAGAGAAAATGACACAAATGTTTGCAGTTTAGTTCAAAAGCTAGAAGTAATGTGTCTTTACATTTACTTGATAAATGGCAAAATTGTATGTATCTATAATTTCTAGATGCATCTTCAATATTAGATTACTGTCAATGGCAAAATTATATGGCAATGGCAAAATTGTATGTATCTATAATATCAGATTACTCTAGATTTTGTATGTATCTATAATATCAGATTACTGTCATACAATGGCAATGGCAAAATTGTATGGCATCTAGAAATTGTATCTATAATATCATATTACTGTCATATCAAAATTGTATGGCTATAAAATTATTCAGTCCCTATGCTAATAGGTATCAGTTAGCATAGCTGTCCCATTTAGCTTAAGGGTTCAATCCTTTGAATCTTAAGTTTCAATCTAATTGGTTAAGTTCATCTCAGTCCTCATTAGATGTCCTGTCTCATCTTGTCATATATCCACTGTTAATGATCAGTCCCTTTTCCCTGTAGTTCAGTTTTGATTAGTGTCAGCCCAGTCTAATGCTAACTGTTATGTTCTCTAATCTAAGTGGCAGTCCATGTTCTGTTTGGTGTATCAGTGTATAGGAGTGGGATGATACCTAATGCTCAAGACTGCAATTTTCTATATGTGGAGGCCTAAAAGAACTTTTCCTCTTTCACGATGCATATCAAAATATGTAGAAACTTACCTGGGAAGAAGCACCCTTTAGGACTGAAAGCATATGAGATTGGATCATACCTAATGCTCAAGACTGTAGAACAAAAAAAAATTAGAGCAACCGCATGCGAATTCCAATACTTTAGTAGTACAAATTGTTTATATGTATATAGAATGTATGGTTCAATTATGTTATAGACCTGCAATTGCCTGAACTTGACCAAGTAAACACCAGATTCTGCATAGTGTGGGTTGCTCTTACATACCTAAGCTTCCCCAGTAAAAAAAATACAATAAGAGTTCGTAATTCCTCAAACATACAGTTTTACAAATTGATAAAGAAGAAAACCCTAGCTGTATTAAAATATATTACGAAATGCAGTCATCAAGCCGTTTCAGCAAAGGAAGGAACTCTCCACTCCCAATATTCATGTTTGAAGAATAGAAATTGGTAGAAATCTACACAAGCATTTATAGGAACATCTGATCAATAATAAAAATGGGAGAAAGTGTTTGCTATATAAATATCTGGACCTATCAGATAACAAAGGTAAATTAATCAGGTGTTCTGCACAATTTAGGTGTTGTGCACAATCATCTTGATCACAGTATGTATTTACATGGAAAGTGTAAAGAAATATTACGAGTTTGAAATATGGGTTTACCAAAAAATAACAGTATAGGACAATTACTAAATGAATTTAAATATCGGACCTCGTATTTCGTTAAAATATTTGAGCTTACTTCTAAGTGCCTCTGCAAAGTCTATCAGCCTTTGCTTTTCTAAAAATTGTAAACCACAGATCAAGATGATCATCATAAATGTAAATCATTGTCATAAAATTGGTAGCTGGAAATCATAACAACTGAATAATACATACATAGAACTTGGATAGAAGTTAGATGGTAAGCCCCAAAGAATATGCACGCATATGTTTCATTTCGTTATGAACTAACTATACCCTTTTTTCATATTGACACGGTAGATATGTATTTCTTGTATCCCTTGTATTCACGATAGATTGGGATTTTGGATTTAGTTACTTGGTATCTAAAAAACTTATCAGTGATAATGTATACATGTTTTAATTTTTTTGATCTCAATACACTTGTCAGTTTCCAGTCATGGTAGACTGGGCCCTTAGATTTAGTTACCTAGTATCTCCTGTATTCATTTCATCATTCTAATATTAAGGAAATCATAATGGGGACACATTCCTGAGTGACTTATTAGTAGACTACTTTCTCAGCTTCTATAGGAGTTCATGTCGACACAAAGCACTCTTGACCACCTATGTCAATTGCTCACAGCAAAACCTACAGGGGATTTCAAATAACTGATTCAAGCAAGTACAAGAAATAACATTTTCACTGCAACCTTGTGACATAATGGACATTAATCTATACTTATGTTTTGGTGTTTGGTAAGAAAAGGTTACAAAAATGATTCCTCTGATCATACTTGATGTAGATTTACTGTACTAAGAATCATGTAAGTTACTCTTGCATCTAAATACTATTAAACTTCCCCCCAAAAGTTGTACATGTGAAATTTAAATGAGTTGAGTAATATCTTGTCACTTATGCTAATCTAGAAAGACTTCATTGAGAATTACAACACCAATTTCTTCAGCAAATTGCAAATAAGGTTTATCGTTGAGATATCAAAGATGTAAACTCAAATAGAGAGGCAGAGAGAAATTGAGAGTGAAAATAAATTTTCACTGACTTATTTGAAAGACTAAATAATACAATACATGCTAACCTAAAAGAGACGTAAGCTGGAGTTAGAAGGCCAAATGTGGAATCTGCTAAAGTTCTGCCACTTTTACCAAAACTCTAGAGTTTAGTGAGTGATTAGGGTTACATATCTACGAGGTAGATCTTCAAAGTTCAAACCTTGCATCCTTGGCAGAAGTTTCTGAATAGCTAGACAAATGCAAGTTATTTGATTGCAATAATTTGGAGAAGACCTCAAGCACCTATGTTAAAATAACATCACAAATGAAATAAAAAAGAATACTAAAAGTATGTGTGATGTACTAATAAATGTACCAATAAGCCTGTTTTCACCTTAGCCTTTCCTTCTCTAGGCTTTCGATGTAGCGGAAGAAAGGTTCCTTCTGTCTGAAAATATAAAATCTCCATGATCCTCGAGATGTAACTTAAGTTCAACAGAGGGTATAGTCGAAGAATGACTCTGCTTAACACAAACAACATCCTACCACCAATACCAATTGATATTCTTTGTTGAAAAGAACAGTCTTGATTTGATTATGAATGCAACTAGACCAAAACTGAAGGAAAAGAACAGTCCCATTTTTTTAATTCTTACTAACAATCTACTAAGAAATTCTGGTTGATTAACAGGGCATTCAAATAAAATTACTGCAATTTACCCGACTTGAAAAACTTAGTTCCAGTTTAACATGTATATACATTTTTCTTTTGGTGGGCATTATAAGTATTCTGATTGAGAAAGTTCATGACACTTAATTTTTAATTTGTAGAACTTCAGTCACTAAAAACAATAGCAAGACAAATTCATATAAACAAGACTACCGCTTTCCTACATAGTATAATCAGTTTAAGTATGTATCCTAGTCAAGCCAAAATTTTCAGTTTAAGGATGTATCCTAGTCAAGCCAAAATTTTCAAGTAGTAACTAAAACAGAATAAGTGAATGGGTATTTAGCCTAAGTAAAAATACCCTATTCTAGAAAGAAGCTTCCTCGGATATTTTAGGAAACAACCTTACTGTCACTGTGATCTCAGTCGCAAACTTCCTAGGTTGAAATTGTATGTTCTTTGATCTTATTGGTCTACTCAAAGCCAAACTTTAAGCCATTATAAGCTACAAGACAATTATTTAATCATGACCCACAAGCCTTACTATGGTTGAAACAGTACCCAACACATAAGTATCAGATATTGTTGAATGTATCTAAAAGATCTAATCTAAATTGCCACCAACATTACTTTTTAAAGTAAAGAGAAGAGACCACCAATAGTATTATTCTATAATAGCAATTTTGAATGTAAAGCTTCAAATTTAGCTCATATATCTGCATATGTTTGCATCGTAGCATTTGACTCCTATGCAAACTATCACAAAGATCTTTATGCACACAAAATCTTAATTGATATTGGCATGTTATTTGATTTCTAGAATAAGTTTGTATACAAAACTGTGAACATTTTCCTATGTTGTCAAGAAGACTAGCACCTTAACCAACAAGGGTATTGACCTCCAGACATCTACAAAGTATGGTTTAAAGTATCGGCCGATACCGATCCGATACGGCCGATACCGATACGGTTTGGCATGTCCCGATTCGATACCGACCGATACACGATACTAACCGACACCGACATTGGAGGTCTCTTTTTCGGTCAATTCGGCAAAGAAAATTAAACAAAAAATACAAATCAGCAAGGGTTTAAATTATGACCATTTTTTTATTAGATCGTCAGCAATAGCTAAAAACATGATGCATTATGCATGGTAACAATTGGTTTGGAAATATTTCCATTACTTGTAAGAGTGCATTTAGCATATATAGTCCAAATGAAACATGGTAACATCGAAAACACACGATACACAATAAAACTGGTGCCGTGTCCATGTCATCATGTTTGTATCGTACAACAACTTTGTGCCCATGCAACAACAGAATTACCTTTCATTTCTTTTGGGGTAAGATGTTCGATCATCGAAGTCATTAAGCATAAACATATATTAACTACATCAATGAACATAAATTATGTCATTGTGGCATTATAACAAACAGAAGGAAACAAGAATGTGACCTTGACTTGCTTGATGGTAGTGGCAATATCCATGGCCTCCTTTTGTTGTCGTTCTCTCGCGTGGCCACAGTCGAAAATGTTAGCTTATTCTCCTTCCGGGGAGCGGGGCGATACGAGAGGGAAAGAAAACGGAGGAGATAGTGGGGGCGACGTCCTTGACGAACCTCGCATCCTGGCAGATGGCCTACTGGTGGGAGGAGTACTCGTCTCGGTCTCTTCATGGTGGGAAGGAGAGGGGGTGTTGAGGTTCGGTGGCTTCTTCTTCGTCTTCTTCTTCTTTGAGTTGCGATAGTAAAGGGTTTTGATCAAAGGAGGAGAGGAGGAGCAGTGAGGAGCGGAGGTGATGGGGTTTGGTTATGGAGTGGCAACAAAAGAAAGAAGAGAAAAGAAAGAGAGGCGCCATCGGAGACGGAGTGTGGTGGGCGGAGGAGAGGTCTTAGTTTGGGCGATTTATTAAGCCTGTTTAGGGATTTGTGCTCTCTCTCTCTCTCTTTTAAAAAATAGAAGTAGGATATGCTTTTCAAAGTTTTTTTTTCTGCTTTTCAAAGTTATATTCTCTTTCTGAATTTGTTCCAAACATAAACTAGGTTTAAAAAAAAATCCAAAATTTAAACGACAAAACGACTTTTGCTATTACTTTTAAAAAAATTAAAAATAAACTAATATATTCTAAAAATTGGCAAATATATTCAAAAGCGAATTAAGATTTAAAAAACTATAAACAATTAAAAAAATTAAAGAAAGATAAACAAATTAAAAGGATTAAAAAATATGACTCTTAATGTCAACACTGGACTCAATCCAATATTTTATTAATTTTTTAATCAATAGATTATGACACACAATATATTTTTATCATTGTTTAAACTAAATATGACTCTTAATATCACTGTGTCATTGTTAGTCCCACATCTTTTTTTAACACACAAAAGATGACATACATAATTATTTTCATGACTCCTATCTTTTTAATCGTCATATTATAGTATTTATCATGATATTATTATTTTTTTAATGTCATTAATAAAGTTATTAATGACGACCATCTAATGAGCCGACATTAAAAGTATCATTAATGACATTTTAAGATGAGTGTTATGTATAAAATGTCATTGTTAACGATTTTTGTAGTAGTGTTAGGATATATTTTTTATTTAACTTTTTTAAATTTATTTAAAGTTTTTGTTACAAGAAATAAATTTCTTCTTTGTGACTAATACTTTTGTGTGACGTACAATTATTTGGTAACTAAAAGAAACTTTTAAGTGACAAGAATAAAATTTTAATCTTGTGGCTAATACTTTTATGTGACAACAATATTTTCTTGTAACTACAACAAAAAATTTTAGTGACAACTATTTTCCTTATCACACATAACTTGTCTCTAAAATCATAATTTTATTTCAGTGACCACATTAAGTGACGACCAATAAAAACATGGTCACTAAATATTTTAATTGTGTGACGGACAATATCAGTTGTCACAGAAACAAATTATGAGTGACAACAAAATTTATTTGTCACAGAAATATCCCTTTCAGTGACAAGTTTTACACTTGTCACAAATTACTTGTCACGAAAACCCGGATTTCTTGTAGTGTACAGTATATATGGAGTTTGTAATGAGTCTTAGAAATAATTGTAAACACAAGAAATGGATGACAAAATCGAAAGTTAAGGAAGAAATTAGCCCAGGATCATTTTCGGATAAAAATTGGTATACCGACGGTATACTGGTCTATACTGACGGTATACCAATTTTTGTTCACAGAAAATTTCTGTCCACAAAATCGACATACCGACGAAATACCGATCTATACCGACGGTATAACGATTCAGTAACATTGAAATCCAACGGTCGAATTTCGAACATTTAATGATCCCAACGGCTATATTTCTAGCTGTTGCAATTCCAGACCGGTATTTCGACTGTATACCGATTTGTACCGACGGTATACCGATCGCTGACTGAAAAGTTTTCTTTGAGCTATTTTCAATGCTTTGGTTATAAATAGCCTTGAACCCCTTCATTCAAGGTTGATGCTTTGAGCCTAAAAATTTCTAAACCACCAAAGCCAATCCACAAACAACTCTACAAAGCTTTCATTTTCCATCCACGAATTGTGTTAGAGTTATTGAGTTGAAAAGTGAGATCTTCATCTTGTTGTATAAGAAGACCAAAACCTATTGTGAAAGGTTGAACTTGGAGAGTCTTCGAATCCAAACTCTCGGTTGAAGTTGGAGAGTCTTCGGATCCAAACTCTCGGTTAAAGTCGAAGAGGCCTTCGGACTAAAGCTCTCGTGTAAGAAGTTGGTGAGCCTTCGTATGAAAACTCACATTGTACTATTTGCGATAATAGTGGATTAAATTCGAAGAGAGTTCCGGGACTGGAGTGTCCCTTGGGAGGATACCAGGATACATCGGGTGTCGGTATTGTTTTGCTTCTTCTCTTGCACTTATTTTTTTAAATTGTCCATTAGCTTGTGCTAAGTGCTTGATTAGTTAGCGTGACCCTATTCACCCCCCCCCCCCCCCCCTTAGGGTTCCTATAGGTTAATCTCTAATATGTACTATATATGCCTCAAGGTTCTAAGGTATAAATACTTTGCAAATGGTGAGTTTTTTTCCAACAAGGCTTGGTAATAATCCTTTACACTATAGAGGAGTGTCGAAGGAAACTCCTTTAAATAGGAATTCAATTGAATGTTGGGTGTGGCGAGTGTCATGCCCTGGGTTTCGCAAAACTTAACATCCTCCTCACTGGACGTGATGATGCACAAGCCTAAGTTGCGCTTGTGCAAGGCAAGCACCAAAACGACCGATTGAACAACTAAGTGACAGAGTCGCCGTACAGAAGTCCCCAATAAGAAAAGTTAAATTACACAAGATACACACGTAATGATTCTTTTTATTGATTTGAAATAGAATTATAGAAGTTACAATGGCACAAAGCCGAGAATACAAATCGTTTGATCTCCCTCTCTCTCTCTCTCAATACAATAGATCATGTCATAAGGATTACAACTTGTGAGCGATACTATAGATGATATTTCATATATTATGTCCCATATACATGAAATTCCAAGGTTCGGCCGCCACGCATCCAAGATGACGAAGCATGCTCCAACATCTCGGCATGTCCAAACGAACTTCACACCGAACGAGTTACTCACTACATCTCGTAGACAATCTGGTGGGGTGTAGTACATAGAAATACACTGGTGGGGAGGCCTCTCGCTCACTCTACAAAACTAGCACGTCCATTATGTGAGTGCACACTACTTTTATGTAGTCTTTCTAATGTTGCCTTAGGATCAGTTTCATGACATACAATAGCAAAGTATAATTATGTCGCAGATATACGTGTCACGTCATATATAAGTAACATGGTTCAACTTACCAACACTTACCATCCTTCCTTCCCCGTTAGATACAACAACGTTGTCGAAGTATAAATGACGAAACAAAGGAACATATATGTACACTCAGTGTGTCTCGAACGTCTCTGCGGAAAATATGTTAAGTTCAAAAATGTGTAGCGTGCAACGCATCCATTTTCTTATTCAACTAACAACCTGCATGCGGATTGTCGCTAGCATGCTGACTTAGCCTATATGAGGGTCACTGGCACCATAAGCCACGTTGGACTATATTCTAGCAAGACGGTGACACTTCGCGTGCGAGGCGCGATCTCCACCGAAGGTCCCAAAATGCTGGTATTGTGACGTTCCCTTTTAGTTCAGGTTGCACCCCACACTGAATGTCTCAAAATATTCGTTCCCCTATGCTGAATTGATCACAGTGCCCAGACGGTCGTTCGAGGAACAAATCTTGTGCATAATTTGTCCATGACTATGCAAATCTCTACTCAAACTTTACCGTAATACTCGAGCCGTTACTTTATCTCAAACTTCTCCATCTCTATGCATCTCCCAATACAGGACTACCTTGGCGACCACTGAAATCCTTCCATGTTCTATCTCTGACTCGGAACGACTATGTGATACTCTTCTTGTATAAACTGAATGAACCATATTCCATGAACTACTCCAAACAGTTGCATAATTATATGAAGCATTGCAATAATGTGAAAGTATACTATGACAGCAAGTCGATAATCTAAGTGGCAGCACAAGAAAACTGTACTTTACACAATATGTAAATACATATGACGGGTCCCCATTTAAAACATGGTGTGAAGTACTATTTATAACATCAAGTTTAATATTTTCATGTTCTATACAAATCAGATACATAATGTGACTACTCCTTTATCTATGTGGATTCATCTCTTTTATTAGCAGGCAACACTTAGTGAGTAGCAAACTAACATGCAATTTTTATTTATTAAGTGTGAATTCAATGTATAGACAAATTCATCGAAGTCACCCACCTGAACGAGGATTTGCATCAACCGAGTGAGACTCCAAGTAAGTCACTGCATAAATCAAGTCTGAGCGGCATCACACTGAATAATCAACTTGCTGAACTGGAGCGAGACGTAATAATACATCACTCAGAAAAAGTTTTGTTCTCAAAACTTTTTGAGTGAAAACTAAGTCTACTGCATCGCATCACTTCTATACTCAACTTAAATTCGTCTTGCATAACATTAAAGGTCGCTCAGACATAACTTCATGTTAGTTTTCTCAATCCGAGCCATGCTGATGCCTTAGCCAATTTTATCAGACATCTACTTTCTCCAATTTACTTCGACTATCCAAAACTTAAACAAGTTCTCAATTTTCTTGATACATGTTCTTAAGAGACAATTTTTAATATGTTTTTAGAAAAAGAAGCATAAGCAACCACGATAACTAATTGCAAACCCCACTAAGACTTCATTTATAACTCTTGTAATGCTTGATTTATACCTGTTAAAAAAACTTTTGATAACAGTATTTCACGTATTATTATCTCACGTACTATTAAAAACCGGTATAATAATTGTATTTTAAAAAAATCAATACTCTGTTGTTACCAAATAGTTTCTGATATTGGTCTTCAGAAGAAAAAGCATAAACGGTTATGACAAGCAATCGCAAACCCAATCCTTTAGTGGATTTTTTTTTCTTTTGCAAAAAACTACATGAACTCTTGAGTTCCTAATCTCTATCTCTACTATTATAATGCAGCTTGGGAAGGGCTCGTCCAAGCGGTGTGTGTATATATATATATATATATATCATCCACCATTTATTTAAAAAATTAAGACAAAACTAACTTTATCATTACTTCCGTACAAATATATATTTAAAAACTATATTTAAAACTCTTTAAAAACTAAATTTGAAGAGAAAAAATATCAGAAAAAAATATTAAATTGTTTAAGAAATATTATTTAAATATATTTAAATATATACTAGTTTATGTTGGTGTTTTTGCCTTTGGACTAGAAAAGATAGTCCCACATCGGCTACACCAAATGGTGAGTATCTCAATATAATGCATTGCTTGTGTTGAGTTGTGCACATGAGGTGTAGTGGGGCACAAGTTTGTGCCATGTGGAAGTATTTTCCTAGAAGGAAAAAGGATTAAATCCAACAAGAATGCAAGTTAATTTTTGTTGTGCGGACTCGGACTCGGACACGGACTCCAGGATGTCTCGTACATGCACGGGAGTGTTCGGGGGGTAGACGTGGACTGGCACACTTCTATGCTGATTGTGGGATGATCTAAAATATCAAACTCTATTTTTGAGTATTGGTATTTTAGTCCCACATCGGATAGGAGAAGAGGTGAAGTCTCAACTCCACTCTATAAATAGAGCCCCTTGGCCTCCTTTGAAAGAGGCACCAAGAAGAGAGTTGAGGGAGTCTGTTAAGTCCAGAAAGCCCGTTCAAGTCTCAAATATTGACTTACGAGCGTTCCAGAAGTTCTTCGTGAACTTGTTGGTTCCTGGAAGCTGTTCGTGCTCATGTGGGGCGAATAAAGCTTTGAGCAACGGTGGTTCATTCACCCCAGCATCTCATTCTCGCCTGTCATCGCTGCTGTTGCCTTTTACAGTAACTTCTTTTTAGAAGCTCTACTGCCGATAGTTGCTTGCACAAAGTCTCTTTAGATTTTTTGTGTATTACGTAGAATCTTTTTAGATCCTCGTAATTCAAAATCCTCCAGGATCTCTGTTGCACATCTTCTTTAAGGTGTTGCATTTGAAACATTGTGTGTATAATTATTTCAGTTTTAGAATTTTCCATCGAAAATTGTGCCTCGGCAATAACAATCTCAAAGCTTTATTGAGAAGATGGATAACTCTCGAGCTTCGCTCATCAATACCGGCTTTAACAAGTTGGAGAAATTCGATGGCGAACACTTCCAGATATGGAAACGAAAGGTCACTTTAAATCTTCAACTCGTGAATGTTGATCACGTGCTGTCAGAAGAAGAACCGATCGTTCCAACCACTGGATCTGCTGCGGCTGTGGCCGCTGCTACGACCAAGCAAGCGAAGTGGAAGAGAGGAAACAGTATATGTAAACTACTGATACTCAATTCTATGGAAGACTCTCTGGCAGAGTCCTACTCCAAGAAGACATCTGCCCCAAGTGAAGGAGTTTCTGAAGTTGCGTCAGAAACTAGAAGACGAGAACATGCCCCTCGTCGACAAGTTTGTCGTTGGAGGGATCGTCGCGAAACTTCCTACAGAATGGAGCAACTTCTATGCAAGGATGCATCGAAAGAAGATGGAAATTAGCTTGGAAGATTTCTTGCAAGAGATCCATGTTGAGGATGAGATGCGCTCTCAACAGAAGATGGATACTCTGTCCAAGCAACTGGCGAAGGCAAATCTGGTCCAAACCAGAGAAAACCAGGGGAAGCAGGCTGCTTCTCATCGCAAAAAAAAGGACTTCATGAATCTGAAAGTGAAGGGTCCTGCTTTCAAGCAGCAGAAGTCCAAGTCCCATGTGACTTGTTTCAATTGTGGCAAGAAGGGCCACTACAAATCCGAATGCAAGTCTAAGCCCAAAGAACAAGGTGAGCCTAGTAAGGTTTCTATGATTACTAATCTAGTTGCCATGATAGCACAGATTGCAACTGTGGGGGCTGACTTGGACTGGTGGATAGACACTGGTGCGACATGCCATGTCTGTTCAGACAAAGACTGGTTCGTCTCTTATGAGCCAACTTCAGAGAAGGTCATAATGGCAAACCAGGCACAAGCTGAAGTACTGGGGATCGGGACGGTGAAGCTGAAACTCACATCGGGGAACATTCTGACGCTTCAAGGTGTGAAGCATGTTCCAGTAATTGCTAAGAACTTGATCTCTGAAAGTCTGCTCTGCAACGTAGGCTTGAGGATGGACATCAATGCTGGCCAGTTGGTGATGTCCAAGAAGGGTACATTCTTCGGGAAAGCTTTCCAAACTGAAGGAATGTACAAGATTCAGCTTGTTGTTACCCAGCATGATAATATAAATGCAATCACTTTATCTGATTATTCTCTTGAGTTGTGGCATAATAGGCTAGGACATGTTCATTGTAAAAGGATTAACAGAATGTCTAGTCTAGGACTTATCTCCAAGTGTGGGGGTAAGGTAGAGAAATGCGAAGTATGTGCTCAGACGAAAATCACAAGGAAACCCTTTCACAGGGTCCATCGAAGCACAGATCTACTGGAGTTGGTTCACTCAGATATCTGTGACTTCAAACAATTGTCTACAAAGGCCGGGATGAAGTATTTCATTACTTTCATCGATGACTTCTCAAAGTATGCTTTCATCTACTTGCTCAAGTCTAAAGACGAAGCATTCGAGAAGTTCAAGGAGTTCAGGGCCGAGGCTGAGCGGCAAACTGGACAACAACTCAAGAGGTTAAGGAGTGATCGAGGCGGGGAGTATCTGTAAGCCCCCTGAATTTCAGGGCTGTTTTAAATTTTTCTAAATGAATTATTATCGATAAATATTTTATTTATTTAATTTTTTAGATCATTAATGTACCTTTCCATGACTTTGACTTCTGGAGCGTCAGGGATACCAATCTCTGTAAACTCTCTTCATGGGTTTTGAAGTAGGCAAGATTATCTTCCTGTTGATATATCGTGTCCCACTTGAACTCGTTCCCTTGTGCTCTTTTTGTATCACGCAAGTTCGGGTCAACTTAGACCGATTAATCGTTGAATAATTATTCCCACTTTTATTTTTGATCTTCGTTTGCACGCCACCGTGACTTTTAATTTAGGAGCACCAGACCAGTCGTTTTCTCATAACCAACTTCTCATAAATGATCTACTCGAGACGCTCTTCACCCATGACCTTCGTGTCCCACTCAGACACTCCATTTTGTGCTTCGTTTTCTTCGCACAACTTCCGGGTCAATTTAGGCCAATTTATTGTCTACCGTAAAACCTGATTTAATTTCCAATTTAATTTTGGGACCCGACATCGATCCAACCTAGTCGACCCAAAGTATGGACATGGTCCACATGAAGCCTACTACCCACATGAAACTTGTGTCCCATTTATTGGAGTCCCCGTATATTATTTATTTTTCCATGATGATAAATACCCATTTTAATTCGAATATTGCCCCCGGTTCGATTTTGACCCGAGCCCGAGCTCCATGTTGCTCTCCATCATGACTGCCCACACCCACTGATATTTTCCTCTTCTCTAAATATCTCTATACATATACAAATATCTCATTATATATATATATATACATATATATATATATATATATATATGATATCTCTTTCTCTCTCTCCTTAAAAGAAAATATTCAAACACACACACACCCATTCCCCATCATCAGCCGACTTCAACACCCCCCCATCTCTATCTCTCTCTCTCTAAATATCTTTCTCTCTCTCTCTCAATATCTATTTATATATATACCCACACACACAAATATCACTTCCACTCTCTCTCCCTTTTAATAACTCACACACACACACACCCCACACCATCAACATCACCCCCTCCCTTTCCTGTACACAGCCGACAACCCCAACTCCTTCTTCATTTTCTTCTTCACTATTTCTTCTTCTTCTTCTTCTTCAATACCATCTACACCACCACAAACACAACCACCACTCTCACCATCATCATCATCCTAACCATCACCACCACCTCCACCTTCCTCTCATTCTCCTCCTCCCCCATGCCGCCGCCTCGACGGCGAGCCCGACGGACCTCCGGCCAGGCGTGGCCATGCTGCGCGCGTGCATGGCGCGCGCGAGGGGTGCAATAGCGCGCGTGCGTACGAACAAGCGCGGCTGCGAGCGGCAGCACGTGGCAGTGCCACCGTGCGTCGGCGGCCACCGTATGGCCACCGGCCTCCTCCCTAGTACGGCGAGCCTTCCCCCGCTGCTCCGTGCGTCACGTGCCACCGCAGCTGGCAGCAGCAGCGGTGAGAAGCAGCAGCAGCAGCGGCTGCATGTGCCGCATGTGGCGGTGCCACAGCGCGCCGCACGGCCAACCGCCGCCGCCATCGGCCACCCACGACTCCGGGCGCACACCCCCGCACCCTCCCGTGGCGGCCAACGTCCTCCGGGACGCGCCGTCTAGGCGATTTCAACGTTCTTCTCGGAGTTCCGTCGACGCGCGCGCGGAGAAATTCCAGAATTTGCGCTCCGTCGCAGCGACTTCGTACGCGTTTTCTGGGCGATCCGACCGTTGGATCGACGAACTTTTTGCTCCGTCGCAATCTCGGTATATCCATCTTCACTCCTGTCAATTTTCGTCCGTTAATTTCGTCGTTTGATACCTCAAAACTGGCGACCAAGTTGACGTTTTAAATTGAACTGTTTTTGGACAGTTTCGTGACGCCAACTTCGCGGGTTCGTAACTCCGCCATCGCAGCTCCGTTTTGTGCACCGTCAGTTCCGGTGCACAGCTGGTATAACCCTCTTCCTTCCTTCTTTAGGTTTCATTTCATTATAAGCACGTTTGGTTGGTTGAATTCGACACCAAAGTTGGTCGTCCGAATTATTTAAATTGCACTTGTTAAATTCCAATTTTGAACCCGGGACTCCGGATTCAATTTCTGACACCACCAGTAGACTCGTGGCGTCGTTCTGGCATGTTTTCATATAAAATTTGCTTGATTTGGAGAACGTGGGCCCTGGCACGTATTTCGGTACAAAGTGGGTCCCACTTTTCGAGTCAACGGATCACTTTGAGATCGGCTCATCGGAATCCTATTTCGGATATACCATTGAGTTCGTATCGTCATTCTGGACTCGTTGACATATAATTTGCTGAGTTTTGAAGATATTTGCTCCGGCACGTATTTTCGTGCAAACCGGATACCAAGTGTCCGCGTCAACGTATCATTTTGAGATCGGCACATCGGAATCCTATTCCGGATATACCGTTGGGTTCGTATCATCATTCTGAATTCATGGACATATAATTTTTTAGGTTTTGTAGACTTCTATCCTGACACGTTTTTCGGTGCAAAGTGTGTTCAACGGCGGACATCATTTTGACACGAAATTACCGTTTTGCTCCTGTGTCCAAATTGGACTTATGGGTAGGCTATCCTAGCTGATTTGACCGTTTTGGATACGTTGGTGATATTTATTTTATCATCCGACAACATCTGTAGATTTTGCTTATGTATTATCCTTAATTTATAATTAATTATTTTTTCAGAAATTGTTACTTTCTGATTTTGAATTTTTATATATATTTTAATTGCTGTAAAAATCTGGAAAAAATTGTATTTAAATACTATGTTAATTTAGATAATTTATTATAATTTTTCTAGCATTTATTAAGTACTTTTGGTATTTTATAAAAATGGAAAAACAGAACTCATTTTCAGGATACATGTGTTTACTGATTTTTAATAAATATTTATGAGGGTTTAAAAATCCCAGAAAAATTAGTATAAATTTCTATAATTAACAAGGATCATTTTGGTACTTTATTTTATATATATTTAAGCTTTTTGTCTATCTCAAAATTTGTTGGAACATAGTGTACAGTTTGATTTATTTATAGAGTAATTACGACTTGCAAGTTTTGAGTTGTTTTGAGTTATTATAGTATTGGACCTCACCCTACACTAGTATAAAGACTCTAGGAAATTAGTTTGGATATAGTGGCACTCCACATTAGACTTTTATGCTAGGTCCCCACTTAGCTAATATCCAGTCAGGTGTCGTGTCACACCACTAGTGTAATATTGAACATAGCTTAGAACTGAGTTTGTATATCATTATTGACAGGACACCGGACATCTATATCTTCATACTAGTATTCTTGCTTTGCTCGAGGCAAGTACATCTACAAACTCATTTACTGTCTTTTAATGCTAGAACATGTATTAACCCTGTTAAAATACTGATCCTTGAGATAACAAGTTATATCTTCACATGTTGTATTACTTTCAGTACCTGCCATGCTTAGGACAGTTCTTATATCTTCACATGCTTCTTACTGGTTCTCAGTACATGTTTCACTATACTATATACTGCTCTGAGTATTCACATGTTTTATACTGCTCCCAGTACCTGCTATGCTTATACTGCTCCCGGTATCTCCCACATGTTTTTACTGTTCTCGTATCTCTCACATGTTTAAATAATGGGTTAAGGAAAAACTGTTAGTATTGTACGTGAACATGACCCCCTTCTCCGTATGTACTTACCGCGCTCGGTGCCATTCTATATGTGACCTTGCCGTATGTTCTGGTCCCGCGTTTGTATATGGATATACACCGATGTCGTTATGTGTACGTATATGCACATCAGAAAATTGATATGTACTGCTGTACATACTATTCACCTATTGACCGATTCACGTACATACTACAGTTTTAAACTTTTAAACTTTATGTTGTCATTTCTAAAAAGAACCAATTAAACCATGATATGCCATGTCCCCTATGTTACCATGATACTGTGATCCCAGTTGTACCATGAGGCCATGTTTTTCAGTATTTTCTGTTTTATAGACTTATCACACCATGATTCTTGTTGTACATCTCTTTCATTATATGTTCAGTACTTTAGTTGTAGAGGTTGTACTTGCTCCCGTCCTGACAGGATAACGTTGTAGGTTCACTTTCTGAGGAGAAATGCTATATGATACATATTATGGTACTGCATTGAGGACCTGGCCTTAGCTCCAGAAGAGGCCCCAGCAGGGAACCTTGCTTAGTTATCTTTCATATGTTTTGAGACTTAGATTTTGGTCTGTACTTATATTTGGATACTGGACTTTGTCTCCAGTTAGATACTTTGGTTGTGTATTATTAAGTCTGTACTTATTTACCTTCGCTTATAGATGCTGTGTTGTGATGAACTTTAAATATGATTTTAGAACTGTTAGCTGCTTAGATCCTTTATTGTCTATTCTTAGAACAGCTTACTACGCTTTAACCAAGCGTAGGCTGGACATGGCTCGGCCTGGCCCAACAATTTGGGTAACGGGTCGTGACTTGTTTTTTTGGCGGCCCATGCAGGTCCAGACTTAAGTTGTTTGGTTACGTTATTGTACCAAGCATGCCTGCAATTAGGATCTAGAACAACTTGTTAACACTAGGAATAACATTTAGAACACCTAGAGGATTTCTAGGATTGTAACATAGGAGAACTCATCACAGCATAGGACCGTTAGCTATGATTAGCCTCTTGTTTGTATTTCAGTGGGTCAATTTAGACCAAGTTTGTACCCTTGGGATGACCCCTGAGGATCTCACTCTAATCTCACTCTAATCTTATCTAGAAATCTATTTCCACTTATTTCCATTTGATCTTTCTTAAATTCGTTGTTGAATTTAAATTTTCGTTGTTAACTTTGATCTTGCATCGTGATAAATTTTGTGGATTGAATTATGATATATCCTGATAAGGTAAACGTCTGCTTTAGTTATGGAGTTTAGAATTTATCGCAGCCATATTAGCTGGTATGACAAAAACATAGAGCCTGATTTCGGATATACTTATCCTAGTTATGGAATTTAGATTTTCTCGCAGCCATACCGGTTGGCGTGGCGAGGATTCTAGATAATATGATTTTAGGGAGTATACCTTAGTTATGACTCTATCGTTTATTGCATATAAGCTTACTGGTGTGGCAAAAATTCTGGCAACATAATTTCAGGAAGACGTGTATGGTTATCAGATAATATCTCAACTTGGTTCACTTTGTTATGACCGAAAGAGCAAGAATAAATTCTTATCATCATTCTTCCCCGTCTTGATTAACTCTGTTCTATCTACATCTACAACTAGGATTACAGGTTCTCTAGGACTCTCCAATAGGATTGCTTTCGCGTTATTTTTGGGCATAATTATTTTTGTGTTCCATCTTTCCTATGACTTGACTAAACTCTTCTTCGTTAACCTCTTGGGTAATTCTTCTCGTTATGTATCCCGTTGTCTTCGTACCATTCTTGAAGATTTTTCGATAAACTTTCCTGTCTTATTTGACCCTTTAACTTGTTTGGACACTGTTATGGATTGCTTGACCCAGTCTTAGGCCTTGTTACCTTCTATTTGATAGACGACCGAAATAGCCAAACCTTGTTGACTGATCCTGTAGTATAACTATAAATGTATTGTGTGATTGTGATAAGTACTTTTCCTAGGGATTGGTTAGATTAAGCTTATAGGACAAGTATAAGTGACTGACTGTAGTAGACTTGGAAACCATTAAGAATGATTGTATTGATAGTATGACTTGATGATAGGGTATCTAAGATGGAGAAATGAGATCGTATATTGTTGTGACTATGGATTGAGGATTAGATGTGCTTAACAGTTTGAGGATTCAGCATTTGTAGAAATTTTGGTTGGTTATCTATAGCTAATTACATGTGATTAGAGGGTAGATCGATATGTGAAATGATATGGAATAAGTTAGAATGAGATATAATATTGCGTACGAGATCGGGAAGAAATCAGTTAAAAAGATAAGGAACAAGACAAAGACATATGTACATTTGTAATTAATAAATCGGGAGTTTGAAATCGATGATTTATATTCGGAGGACTTGTTGGATAAAAAGAAGAAGGGTCTACGCCAAGAATAAGAAATGAACGTATGATTTCAAGGAGAAATTGTAGGAAAGGATTGACGATAAATGATGCTAAGGAACTGTGGATTGATAGAATATGGATACTTAGGATACGATAAGGAAATCAGTATTTACAATTGAGATTGGAAATATGATTGATGATTGAGCATTTTTGGGTTATAAACATACCCAAAGAATGACCTATAGTTTAGGGTATACATAAATGTTCCATGTTAGTATGAAAGATTCTAGAGGATATATGACGAAGTTTATGATAGAAGGACTTTGTTGAACCTGAACCAAAATGATTGTAAAGAGAAACAGAAGAGATGATTTCAAGGGTAGCAGTTTGAGTATCGTAGCCAGAGCAGCTGCTTGTTATAGTTTGACCTATTGGATGATTTTTAATTTCGATGACGAAATTTTTGTAAGGTGGGTAGGATGTAAGCCCCCTGAATTTCAGGCTGTTTTAAATTTTTCTAAATAAATTATTATCGATAAATATTTTATTTATTTAATTGTTTAGATCATTAATGTACCTTTCCATGACTTTGACTTCTGGAGCGTCAGGGATACCAATCTCTGTAAACTCTCTTCATGGGTTTTGAAGTAGGCAAGATTATCTTCCTGTTGATATATCGTGCCCCACTTGAACTCGTTCCCTTGTGCTCTTTTTGTATCGCGCAAGTTCGGGTCAACTTAGACCGATTAATCGTTGAATAATTATTCCCACTTTTATTTTTGATCTTCGTTTGCACGCCACCGTGACTTTTAATTTAGGAGCACCAGACCAGTCGTTTTCTCAGAACCAACTTCTCATAAATGATCTACTCGAGACGCTCTTTACCCATGACCTTCGTGTCCCACTCAGACACTCCATTTTGTGCTTCATTTTCTTCGCACAACTTCCGGATCAATTTAGGCCAATTTATTGTCTACCATAAAACCTGATTTAATTTCCAATTTAATTTCGGGACCCGACATCGATCCAACCTAGTCGACCCAAAGTATGGACGTGGTCCACATGAAGCCTACTACCCACATGAAACTTGTGTCTCATTTATTGGAGTCCCCGTATATTATTTATTTTTCCATGATTATAAATACCCATTTTAATTCGAATATTGCCCCCGGTTCGATTTTGACCCGAGCCCGAGCTCCGTGTTGCTCTCCATAATGACTGCCCACACCCACTGATATTTTTCTCTTCTCTAAATATCTCTATACATATACAAATATCTCATTATATATATATACATATATATATATATATATATATATATATATATATATATATATATATATATATATATATATATATATATATATATATATATATATATATATATATATATGATATCTCTTTCTCTCTCTCCTTAAAAGAAAATATTCAAACACACACACACCCATTCCCCATCATCAGCCGACTTCAACACCCCCCCATCTCTATCTCTCTCTCTCTCTAAATATCTTTCTCTCTCTCTCTCAATATCTATTTATATATATACCCACACACACAAATATCACTTCCTCTCTCTCTCCCTTTTAATAACTCACACACACACACACCACACCATCAACATCACCCCCTCCCTTTCCTGTAAACAGCCGACAACCCCAACTCCTTCTTCATTTTCTTCTTCACTATTTCTTCTTCTTCTTCTTCTTCTTCAATACCATCTACACCACCACAAACACAACCACCACTCTCACCATCATCATCATCCTAACCATCACCACCACCTCCACCTTCCTCTCATTCTCCTCCTCCCCCAGGCCGCCGCCTCGACGGCGAGCCCGACGGACCTCCGGCCAGGCGTGGCCATGCTGCGCGCGTGCATGGCGCGCGCAAGGGGTGCAACAGCGCGCGTGCGCGCGAACAAGCGCGGCTGCGAGCGGCAGCACGTGGCAGTGCCACCGTGCGTCGGCGGCCACCGCACGGCCACCGGCCTCCTCTCTAGTCCGGCGAGCCTTCCCCCGCTGCTCCGCGCGTCACGCGCCACCGCAGCTGGTAGCAGCAGCGGCGAGAAGCAGCAGCAGCAGCGGCTGTATGTGTCGCGTGTGGATGTGCCACAGCGCACCGCGCGGCCAACCGCCGCCGCCATCGGCCACCCACGACTCCGGGCGCACACCCTCGCACCCTCTCGTGGCAGCCAACGTCCTCCGGGACGCGCCGTCTAGGTGATTTCAACGTTCTTCTCGGAGTTCCGTCGACGCGCGCGCGGAGAAATTCCAGAATTCGCGCTCCGTCGCAGCGACTTCGCACGCATTTTCTGGGAGTTCCGACCGTTGGATCGGCGAACTTTTTACTCCGTCGCAATTTCGGTATATCCATCTTCACTCCTGTCAATTTTCGTCTGTTAATTTCGTCGTTTGATACCTCAAAACTGGCCACCAAGTTGACGTTTTAAATTGAACTATTTTTGGACAGTTTCGTGACGCCAACTTTGCGGGTTCGTAACTCCGCCATCGCAGCTCCGTTTTGTGCACCGTCAGTTTCGGTGCACATCTGGTATAACCCTCTTCCTGCCTCCTTTAGGTTTCATTTCATTATAAGCACGTTTGGTTGGTTGAATTCGACGCCAAAGTTGGTCGTCCGAATTATTTAAATTGCACTTGTTAAATTCTAATTTTGAACCCGGGACTCCGGATTCAATTTCTGACACCACCAGTAGACTCGTGGCGTCGTTCTGGCATGTTTTCATATAAAAATTGCTTGATTTGGAGAACGTGGGCCCTGGCACGCATTTCGGTGCAAAGCGGGTCCCACTTTTCGAGTCAACGGGTCACTTTGAGATCGGCTCATCGAAATCCTATTCCGGATATACCGTTGAGTTCGTATCGTCATTCTGGACTCGTTGACATATAATTTGCTGAGTTTTGAAGACATTTTCTCTGGCACGCATTTCCGTGCAAACCGGATACCAAGTGTTCGCGTCAACGTATCATTTTGAGATCGGCACATCGGAATCCTATTCCGGATATACCGTTGGATTCGTATCATCATTCTGAATTCGTGGACATATAATTTGCTAGGTTTTGTAGACTTCTATCCCGACACATTTTTCGGTGCAAAGTGTGTTCAACGACGGACATCATTTTGACCCAAAATTACCGTTTTGCCCCTGTGTCCAAATTGGACTTATGGGTAGGCTATCCTAGCTGATTTGACCGTTCTGGATACATTGGTGATATTTATTTTATCATCCGACAACATCTGTAGATTTTGCTTATGTATTATTCTTAATTTATAATTAATTATTTTTCCAGAAATTGTTACTTTCTGGTTTTGAATTTTTATATATATTTTAATTGCTGTAAAAATCTGGGAAAAATTGTATTTAAATACTATGTTAATTTAGATAATTTATTATAATTTTTCTAGCATTTATTAAGTATTTTGGTATTTTATAAAAATGGGAAAACAGAACTCATTTTCAGGATACATGTGTTTACTGATTTTTAATAAATATTTATGAGGGTTTAAAAATCCCAGAAAAATTAGTATAAATTTCTATAATTAACAAGGATCATTTTGGTACTTTATTTTATATATATTTAAGCTTTTTGTCTATCTCAAAATTTGTTGGAACATAGTGTACAGTTTGATTTATTTATAGAGTAATTACGACTTGCAAGTTTTGAGTTGTTTTGAGTTATTATAGTATTAGACCTCACCCTACACTAGTATAAAGACTCTAGGAAGTTAGTTTGGATATAGTGGCACTCCACATTAGACTTTTATGCTAGGTCCCCACTTAGCTAATATCCAGTCAGGAGTCGTGTCACACCACTAGTGTAATATTGAACATAGCTTAGAACTGAGTTTGTATATCATTATTGACAGGACACCGGACATCTATATCTTCGTACTAGTATTCTTGCTTTGCTCGAGGCAAGTACATCTACAAACTCATTTACTGTCTTTTAATGCTAGAACATGTATTAACCCTGTTAAAATACTGATCCTTGAGATAACAAGTTATATCTTCACATGTTGTATTACTTTCAGTACCTGCCATGCTGAGGACAGTTCTTATATCTTCACATGCTTCTTACTGGTTCTCAGTACATGTTTCACTATACTATATACTGCTCTGAGTATTCACATGTTTTATACTGCTCCCAGTACCTGCTATGCTTATACTGCTCCCAGTATCTCCCACATATTTTTACTGTTCTCGTATCTCTTACATGTTTAAATAACGGGTTAAGGGAAAACTGTTAGTATTGTACGTGAACATGACCCCCTTCTCCGTATGTACTTACCGCGCTCGGTGCCATTCTATATGTGACCTTGCCGTATGTTCTGGTCCCGCATTTGTGTATGGATATACACCGATGCCGTTATGTGTACGTATGTGCACATTAGAAAATTGATATGTACCGCTGTACATCCTATTCACCTATTGACCGATTCACGTACATACTACAGTTTTAAACTTTTAAACTATATGTTGTCATTTCTAAAAAGAACCAATTAAACCATGATATGCCATGTCCCCTATGTTACCATGATACTGTGATCCCAGTTGTACCATGAGGCCATGTTTTTCAGTATTTTCTGTTTTATAGACTTATCACACCATGATTCTTGTTGTACATCTCTTTCATTATATGTTCAGTACTTTAGTTGTAGAGGTTGTACTTGCTCCCGTCCTGACAGGATAACGTTGTAGGTTCACTTTCTAAGGAGAAATGCTATATGATACATATTATGGTACTGCATTGAGGACCTGGCCTTAGCTCCAGAAAAGGCCCCAGCGGGGAACCTTGCTTAGTTATCTTTCATATGTTTTGAGACTTAGATTTTGGTCTGTACTTATATTTGGATACTGGACTTTGTCTCCAGTTAGATACTTTGGTTGTGTATTATTAAGTCTGTACTTGTTTACCTTCGCTTATAGATGATGTGTTGTGATGAACTTTAAATATGATTTTAGAACTGTTAGCTGCTTAGATCCTTTATTGTCTATTCTTAGAACAGCTTACTACGCTTTAACCAAGCGTAGGCTGGACATGGCTCGGCCTGGCCCAACAATTTGGGTAACGGGTCGTGACAGTATCGGTCTCATGAATTCTTATCATTCTGCAAAGAACATGGAATCATCAATGAGACAACGGCTCCGTACTCTCCTCAATCCAACGGAGTAGCAGAAAGGAAGAACAGAACATCGACAGAGATGATGAACTCCATGCTGTTGACTGCGGGTCTTCCAAAGTGCTACTGGGGAGAAGCTGCACTAACGACAACGTTCATTCTGAACAGAGTGCCATATGCAACTTCCGACATAACTCCTCATGAACTCTGGTTCAAAGTCAGACCTAACTTGAATGTCATTCGAGTGTGGGGGTGTCTGGCTTATGTGAAGCTCCCGGATCTGAAGATTCAGAAGCTGGGGACAAGGACTACGGAGGCGATCTTCTTGGGGTATGCCGAGAAGAGTGATGCTCGGAGATTCCTTGATATCGAGTCAAACCATATCATCGAATCTCGCGATGCTGAATACTTTGAAGACAAGTTTGCAAAACACAAGAATATTATTCTCGCGGATCTTCCGAAGAATGATGAGGGTACAAAGCAGACAGAAGTCTTTAATGAACTAGTAGTCCAAGATGAAGCTGTCGTCAAGGAGACACCAGCTGAACTAGAACTCGCTGAGCCGTCAACTAAGCGAACGAGGAGGCCGAAAGACTTCGGAGATGACTTCGTCACCTATCATGTGGAAGCAGATCCGCTTACCTATGATGAGGCGATGAAGACCAGAGATGCTGTATTCTGGAAGGAGGCGATAGACAACGAGATTGACTCAATCACTTCCAACAACACATGGGTATTGGTTGACCTGCCAGAAGGAGCAAGACCCATCGGATGCAAATGGATCTTCAAGAAGAAGATGAAAGCAGATGGAACCATTGACAAGTTCAAGGCCAGGCTAGTGGCCAAGGGGTTTGCTCAGAAGCAGGGGATCGACTACTTTGACACTTATGCTCCAGTAGCTCGGATGACAACCATCAGATTGTTAATTGCTCTAGTAGCAATACACAAGCTGGTGATACATCAGATGGATGTGAAAACGGCATTCCTTAATGGCGAGCTGACCGAAGAGATCTACATGCAACAACCAGAAGGTTTTGTCGTCAGAGGTTTGGAAGACAAAGTCTGCAAGTTGATAAAGTCTCTGTATGGTTTGAAACAAGCTCCCAAAATGTGGCATGAGAAGTTTGACAAGGTGATAAGGTCAAATGGCTACAGGGTCAGTGAAACAGACAAGTGTGTCTATACGAAGTTTGCTGACGGAAGAGGAGTAATCGTATGTCTTTACGTGGACGACATGCTAATCCTAGGTACGAATTTAAGCTGTGTCACAGAGACAAAGAAATTCCTCTCGACCAAGTTCAGTATGAAGGACTTGGGGGATGCCGACGTAATCTTGGGGCTCAAGATCATCCGGACAGGCACTGGAATAGCGCTGTCACAATCTCATTATATTGAGAAGATGCTCACTCGCTACGGGTATCAAGATCTTCCTATAATCGATACACCGTACCGGAGTGATCAAAAGCTGGAGCCAAATTCGAGGAAAAGCGTCAGGCAGTTGGAGTACGCTAGCGTCATCGAAAGCTTGATGTACGCTACTACTGCCACAAGGCCTGGCATAGCTTTTGCCGTGGAAATGCTGAGTCGGTTCACTAGCAATCCAGGCGTTGAGCACTGGAAAGCTGTGAAGCGTGTTATGAGATATCTCAAGAAAACTCAGACATATGCACTTTTCTACAGCGGAGATCCGTCAGTAGTGGAAGGCTTCAGTGATGCTAGCTGGTGTTCAGATATGGAGAGCGAGTATTCCACAGGTGGATTCGTATTCGCCATGGGCGGAGCTGCTATATCGTGGAAGTCGAAGAAGCAGACTATGTTATCTCGCTCCTCCATGGAATCTGAATTCTTTGCATTGGATGCTGCTGCAGATGAAGCAGAGTGGCTTCGGGAGCTCATGTATGATCTTCCGGTGGTTGGGGCTCAGATACCGGCAATACCGATATACTGTGACAACCAGGCGGCAGCAACAGTGGCATCAAATAACATCTTCAACGGGAAGAAGAGGACTGTGCGGTTGAAGCACAGGGCAGTACACGATCTTATCAAAAGAGGTGTAATTGCAGTGGTTGATGTTCGGAGTCAGGAGAACCTGGCAGATCCGTTCACAAAGGGCCTCAAGCGCCAGTTGGTCGATGACATAGCTTGTAAAATGGGCTTGAAGGCATTCTGATAGTGTGTCTTTGTAATCCTACCATAAAGTTTTATGCTATTAGTTCAAAGAGAAATCTACTAGGCATCTAACTTTTGGTTCAAAGGAGGATCACTGACTGGGAAACTATCAGGTAACAGTGGGTACTTGTTCTCTGGAACATGGAAGGGATACGGATCTATAACCACTGTTGTCTACTATGTATTTTCTGCGGAAAAAAACAGATCCTGTGGAAGGTTGGCTTAAACGCCTTAATGAGTTCTCAGGCAGAGTGAATGTCTGGTGTGCTTTACAGGAAGCACGGTAGAGCAGCACTACAAGGAGTAAAACTCCATGCTACAGTGGGGTGACTCCACCATGAGGTTCCCAGGTAGGGGTAATACCTCGGCTTTGCAAGCCAAGTCATAACGGCGTAGCACCGCAAATAGGCAGGTAGCCTAATGCTGTATGACGTAATTAAAGAGTTGTAGACAGCACTACAAAGGGGAGGATGGCCCCATGTTACAGTGGGACGACACCACAATGAGGTACCCAGGTAGGGGTAAAGCCTCGGCATTGCAAGCCATGTCGTTGCGGCGTAACACCGCAAGGAAGCCTTAGGCTTCATGCTGAGTAGATTAGCACTACAAAGAGGCTGAGACCTCATGCTACAGTAGTATGACACTACGATGAGGTTCCCAGGTAGGGGTAATGCCTCGGCTTCAGGCCATGTCATAGCGGCGTAGCACCGCAAGGAAGCGCAAGGCTTCATGCCATATCTCTTTAATAAAGAACTCACCTATAGTGTATGGACAGAGATATCAGGCCGTCTCTTGAGGGTAAACTTGTAGACGCCCAAAAATTATACACTGAAACCAGGCTAGCACAAGGCCTTCAATGTGCAACCAGAAGCACAGTTGATGTCATTATGTGAGTATGAAGAATTGCAGTTATGGTGCAGAATTCAAGGCTTAGTCCATTCTTGTATCATGCTGTTATTTAACCTATGCGGGAAGATTCAAGTCGTAACGACATCTCTCCTAATACATGATGGACAGTTACTGTGGGGAACGCTCAACCCATATATTGAGATATGTGGGAGATTGTGAGCACCCTGAATTTCGGGTTTTTTTTTTATTTTATTTATTTCCTGATTGATTTTTTTTTATTTCGATAAATAATTTATTCTGTATTTTTCCTTAAGTGTACTTTCCCATGCCTTTGATATTTGGAGTATCAGGGATGTTCAACTCTGGAAATCTTCTTCACGAGTTTTGGAGTGGACACGATTACCTTCATGACGGTATATAGTGTCCCATCCAAACTTGTTCCCTTGTACTCTTTCTGCTTCGCTGAACTTCGGATCGAATTAGACCGTTCGATCAGTAATTGATTTTCCCACTCTTTTCCTTGATCATTTTCAGCGCGTTACCATGACATTTAAATTGGGAACGCAAGACCAGTCAGTTTCTTGAAACCAACTCCTCATTGATGATCTACTCGAGACGCTCGTCACCCATGACCCTTGTGTCCCCCTCAGACACGTCATTTTGAGCTCCATTTGATTCGCACAACTTTTTCGACACGTGACCCGATTTTATTTCACGCCACGACGTCACATTCATTTTCCAACTTGATTTGTGGGTCCCCTGTCGACCAAAACCTGACAGCCCCAACTATGGACATGGCCCACATTGAGCCTACTATCCGTCCGCTACTTGTGTCCCATTTATTGGAATCCCCATGTGCTACTTATTTACTCATGATCATCAACATCTAATTTTAATTCGATTTTTGTACAATGTCCAGTTTTGATCCAATCCGGCTCCACCGAGCCCAGTCCAGTTCCATGTTGCCCTCCATCGGGACACCCTCATTTTTTCCGTGTCCAAAATAATATTTAATGTCCTTCTTCATATTTCAATATTTATTGAATTTCTGTTTATTTAAATTCCCTATAGGAATGACCAAATTCCTATAATTAAAGTCTACCCTTGATTTCCCCTCATTCAATCCCCACCATTAATTTTCCCCAACACTAAATTTTTTCCCCCTCTTGTATTTGGCCGGCCCTAGAAAACTACATGGAGAGATTCCTTTTTCTCTCTCTAACTTTCACTCTTTTTCCTCTCTCATTTATTGCATACATTATTATCTCTCTTTCTTCCTAATTCTTTTCTCCCACACAACAAAACCAAACCTCCACAACCATGCAACCACAGCTCCTTGGCCCGACCTCCCTGGCCGAGCCACCACCCCCGGCCAGCAGGCCGTCGCCGTCGGCCTCCCCCACAGGGCCACATCTCCTCCTCCTCTCATGTAACAACCACCACCTCCACATCATTCCATCTCCTCCTCCTCCATCCTTCACACCATGCACCGCCACCCATCCATGCTGCCGCCACCACCACCTTGTCCGCGTGCCGCCGCACCCTTGCTGGCCGGGCCTGGCCGCACGCAGCCCGCGCACAGCACCGTGCGCCGCCGCGCGTGCTAGTGCACCACAGCAGCAGCAGCTCGACGCCAGGCGCGCGCGCGAGCGAGCGTGGCCGCCGCCGCCATCGGCCGCCGTGGCCCCCGGCGACCACCCCATGGGCGCGCCCCACTCTGGCAAGAAGTTCCCTGACGGCCACCGTCCTCCGGGACGCGCCGTCAAGGCGATTCGTGCGTTTTGAACGACGTCCCGTCGTGACGCGCGCGAAATGAAGTTCGTTTTGGCGCTCCGTTGCAGCGACTTCGCACGCGTTTTTCCGGAGATCCGACCGTTGGATCGGCGATTTCTTCGCTCCGTCGCAATCTCGGTATATCCACCTTCATCCCTGTCAATTTTCGTCCGTTAATTTTATCGTTTGATACATGAAAACCGGCCACCAAGTTGACCGTTTAAATTGTATTAAATTTGGACAGTTTCACGGGGCCAACTTCGTCAGCTTGTATCTCCTCCACCGCAGCTCCGTTTGACGTGCTACCAGTTCCGGTGCGAAGCTGGTATAACCCTCTTGCTACCCCTTCAGTTTCGTTTCATTGTGAGCTTGTTTGATTGGTTGAATTCGACGCCAAAGTTGGTCGTCCGAATTCGTAATTTTCAACTTGTAAAATTCCATTTTTGAACACGGGACTCCAGATTTCATTTCTGACACCACCATTAGACTTGTGGCGTCGTTCTGGCATATTTTCATATAAAATTTGTTAGATTTGGAGAACGTGGGCCCGGGCACGTTTTTCGGTGCAAAGCGGGTCCCACTTTCTGGATCAACGGAACTTTTTGATGCCGGCTCATCGGAATCCAATTCCGGAGATACCGTTGAGTTCGTATCGTCATTCTGGACTCGTTGACATATAATTTGCTAGGTTTTGGTGGACATTGGGTCTGGCACGCATTTCGGTGCAAGTCGGATACCAATATCCGGGTCAACGGATCATTTTGAGATCGGCTCATCGGAATCCAATTCCGGAGATACCGTTGAGTTTGTAGCATCATTCTGGATTCGTTGACAGGTAGTTTGCTGAGTTTTGAGAACTTTGGCTCCGGCACGCATTTCCGTGCAAACCGGAATCCCAAGTTCTGGTCAACGGACCAAATTGAGATCGGGTCAACGGAATCTAATTCTGGAGATACCGTTGGGTTCGTATCGTCATTCTGGTTGCGTGGACATATAATTTGCTATATTTTATAGACTTATTTTCTTACACGGTTTTCGGTGCAAAACGGCTCCGACACGGACACCGTTTTGACCCGAAATTACCTTTTTGCCCTTGTGTCCAAATTGGACCGTTGGGTAGGCTATCCTAGCTAATTTGACCATTCTGGACACGTTGGCGATGTTCATTTCATCGTCCGACAATGTTTGTTGATAATTTCTCTAAGTTTAACCTTTTTATAATTAATTAATAATTAATTCATATAATGTTCGTATTTCGGGATTAGTACAACGAAACTGAGATCAGCCAATTCCAGTGATCTCACATCGCTGAAATTGACATGTTGGACACGTGGATAACTATAATAAGATTATCAACCTTACCGATAATCTTTTTATCTCGATTTGCGTGTCGTAAGTTTCGACGTACAAATAACGAAGTACACTTTATATTAGATTAGATTTACCCTGTTTGACCAGAGTTGACCAGTTGACCCAAAGTCAACTGTAAGTCAACACTGACCTAGTTTGACTAGATTATTGACCGGAGTCGACCTAGAGTTAATTTGACTTAGAAGAACCTAAAATAATATAGATTGCCTGTAGGGATTCATTTATTTCAACTTAAACACCTTGTAACCTGTGTTGCTTTAAATAGGACTCTGTGGCTTCAGTGGGACCCTCTCTACTTATCAGCTGTTCAGGTTATCGAGGCGAGTACATTCTCTGATCATTTCATATCCTGCTTAGAATTATTACCTGCAGTAGATTACTTTACTTGTACTGTCACGTTGGTCACACGGATTGGTACTATATGGATCTCTACATGCGATGTTATCCCCCTCGGGAGCATCGGGTACATTGTGCTTGTGCGTTTCACTTACATCATGTACTCCTGTGCTTTCATTACATGTGCACTCCTGTGAATCTTGTACTCTCATGTTCACGGAGCCCCATGTATACTATCATGTGCACCCTATATGGGCCCCATGTGATATCCTGTGCAATAACATAACCTGTTTAGATCCTTGTGTATTGATTGGGGATACGGGGGAGTGCTAGTAGTCGTGTGAACAATTCCTTGTAGTGTAGATTCCTGTGCACCTCGACATCCTGTGCAAATCTGTCCTGTTCACATGTGCTATCTCGTACTCTGACTCACTAGCCACTGTTAGTTCTCTATGTATAGTAGATATTTACATTACAGTTCTCTTCCTGTTTACATACCGCATTTCTTCAGTACTCGTATCTTACTTTACTGCATGTTATATGTTTTCTAACCTGCTATGATATGTTGAGATGTATTGTGCTCGCTCTAGTCCTGACTGGACCTGTTGATAAATTTTACAGATAGCCTGGAGGTGCCTGCTAGCCTAGAGGAGACACATTAGAGGTTGTTTAGGTAGTTATTTCTTTTTGTCTGGAGTTGTATTTACTTTGTGGATTACTGTATCTTTATTGAGTTTTGATATGTACTTCTGGGTTCGTGTATCTTAGACACTTAGACTTCTATCTCCTGTATTTATTTTGGATTTCATGTTTTATCTATTCTTATCATGCTCTACCTTAGATGTGATCGAGTTGTATCTGCTATGTCACCCCCATTCGGGGAGTATAAACTGTTTAGTCTTATACTGTTAGATGCATTGAGACCTAGGACAGCGTTCTACCGCCGACACTGCGGCGTAGGCTGGGCGTTGTTACGTTCTCGTACCCTAACTGTAGGGTGCGGGTTCTGACACGTTTTTAGTGGTGGCCCATGCAGGTCGAGACTAAAGTGTAGTGGTATTCGAACTAGAGTACCACTACAGCCTGCAGTAGGGTTATGATATATTTTGAAGGTACTCAATCACAGATAGGAACCCTTGAGAGATTCCTGGGACGACCCTGGAGAATCTTATTTAACTTCGATTTGAAAACTCTTTTTTTTTCCTTGATTTAATTTATTTTACTTTTGTTGTTAAATTTGATTTTTACGGATTATTGTTGAATTTGAGTTTGTATTTATTTTGATGGAAGATTTTCGAATTTTGAATTTTGATGATAGCTGTTGCATTCGAGTTGCATTTTGATGGATTGTGTTCACTTTTTGAATTTTGATGTTCGTTAATAAATTTTGATTTGATTTTTGAGTATTCATTGTTGATTTAATTTGATTTTTGGCAAGATGAAATTATATGGGCTAGGTCATCTATGTTATGGAATCTAGTCTTCTATAGTCACATTAGCCAGCATGGTGAGGACATATAGTCTGACTCTGGATGTATTTCTCGGGTATGGAAATTTAGGGTTTTCGCAGCCAAGCTAGCGGCACCGCGAAAATGTTAAATACCATGATTCTAGAGATACGTGCATAAGTCAAGGGCTCTGTGATTATCGTAGCCTTGCTTACTAGTATGACGAGGATTTAGAGTACCATGATTTTGGATAGACGCATATGATTATCGGATTGCACCTTAAAATATTTTGAACATGTTTTCTCTACCTTTTTCTCAGTCATTCAAAAAAAAAGGGGAATTATTGTTTGTTGTTTTGCCTAGTTTCTTGTCATTTAACTTAAGAGTATGTTTAGTTGTTTTCATAAACCTTTGTGTAGCTTCTTGCTAGGAGTTTTTCATAATACCATGAATCGATGATTTTGCTAGATTTTATCTTGAATTTGATATTTAAGTCTGGATTTCAAAACGGTTCCTTCTTTAAACTGATAAGCAGAACAGATTTTCTCGTTATTTCTTTCTTGCTATCATTCTTGTATTAAATAATAATGATAATAAAACTGTCTTGATTTCGTCAATCACCTGCTTGCAATCTTGGTAGGAATCTAAATGTTAGTCTTAACATAGAATTAATTTTATTGGGACATGAGAATATATATATGAATATATATAGCAGACACTTGCCTAACACGTATGCAGGCTACACTTGATTTTTTTTTCCACATATCTAGATACATATTGATATGTTGTCGATGTCCAAATTTTTATAACCAATATTTCTGGTTCTCTGCTTTTCCATGTTTAAATTCGTAATTTTAAATATAAAATTTCATGTTGTTATTTAGGTTTACGTCACTGCACATGTATGTTATACGTAGGGTTTCAATTCAAAAGAATTTGGGTTGAAACTTGTGTTTAAACTTGTCAATTTAAGACTGTGTACATATTAACCCTTAATACTGAATTCCAAATGTTTAGTTAAATTACTGTTTTATTTTCTTAAATGTAATATTTGAGCTATGTACCTTGTGGGAAGTAGGATATAAATTTAAGCTTCATATTCTTACATGCTAGTTTATGATAAACATTGAGGGGTTTTAATGTTCAAGTTCTCCAAAATTCTGAAAACTAGTTACATGTTAACATTTTTACATTGATTTCTATGTTTAGTTCAATTTCAGATTTAACATGTAATATTAAACTGTATGCGTAGGTAAATGTATGGATAGTATGTTAGGGTTTCTTCTCTACCATGATAGGATATTGGGAGCGTTGAGAATTGTTGTGATGTTTCAAACCCTAAAATTTGAGACCGCATTATGTTCATATTTTTCCATGGTTTGAATGTTAGCTTAGTTTCAGATATATTTTTTTTTATGTAAATGCTGAACTAAAACCTGGTTCAACTTTTAATACTAAGCTATAACCCTGTACAAGGACACACACACACGCTCTAACTTAGTATACCCTGTCATGTAACCCGATCTTTCCTCTCTATGTTATGATCATGTATCTATATAGATATATATAGCGTTTATACATCCATGTTATAATGTATATAGATAAATAACTAATTCTCTACCTTCTTATATATATAAATGGTTAGCCATGCATGTTATGATTAAATAGGTGGTATATTGTAGATTGTTAAACCAAATGTCATGATTAGTGTAACTAGATAGCTATTGTTTTAGAACTCAAATCCTCCTATACTCTTCATGTATATTTCACATACACCCATACACACACAAACCACATAATATTACATGATGCTAGTTTTCCCTCTCTAACGCTCTCTCTGTATATATGTATTGTGATTTGGATTTCAGTGCAAGTGACTTTCAATTCTTCAACTTGTGATTTTAATTTTCTTGGGATAGTACTTTTTTCAGATGATTGGTAGTTACCTTACTTTTTTTTTTGATGAGTACCAGTTTTCACATGGGATGGTAGACTGTCTTACAGTTTTGATGATTTGATATTTCTGCATCTTTTCTCGTTTAGCACCTTGGAATTGCTTGTGTGATTGATACCATATGACCGTTGGTTAGCATGACTAGTGAACCTAGATGAGACTTCACTGTCACCGTATGCCATGACCCTGTATGCCGTTCTTTTATTTAGTGGTATGATTTGTTCAAGTTCTGGGACTTTGATTTTTGGGGGTTTGACCTAGAAGGAGTAGGGATATTTTAATTTCGAGGACGAAATTTTTATAAGGTGGGTAGGATGTGAGCATCCTGAATTTCGGGTTGTTTTTTTTATTTTATTTATTTCCTGATTGATTTTTTTTTTCGATAAATAATTTATTCTGTATTTTTCCTTAAGTGTACTTTCCCATGCCTTTGATATTTAGAGTATCAGGGATGTTCAACTCTGGAAATCTTCTTCACGAGTTTTGGAGTGGACACGATTACCTTCATGACGGTATATAGTGTCCCATCCAAACTTGTTCCCTTGTACTCTTTCTGCTTCGCTGAACTTCGGATCGAATTAGACCGTTCGATCAGTAATTGATTTTCCCACTCTTTTCCTTGATCATTTTCAGCGCGTTACCATGACATTTAAATTGGGAACGCAAGACCAGTCAGTTTCTTGAAACCAACTCCTCATTGATGATCTACTCGAGACGCTCGTCACCCATGACCCTTGTGTCCCCCTCAGACACGTCATTTTGAGCTCCATTTGATTCGCACAACTTTTCCGACACGTGACCCGATTTTATTTCACGCCACGGCGTCACATTCATTTTCCAACTTGATTTGTGGGTCCCCTGTCGACCAAAACCTGACAGCCCCAACTATGGACATGGCCCACATTGAGCCTACTATCCGTCCGCCACTTGTGTCCCATTTATTGGAATTCCCATGTGCTACTTATTTACTCATGATCATCAACATCTAATTTTAATTCGATTTTTGTACAATGTCCAGTTTTGATCCAATCCGGCTCCACCGAGCCCAGTCCAGTTCCATGTTGCCCTCCATCGGGACACCCTCATTTTTTCCGTGTCCAAAATAATATTTAATGTCCTTCTTCATATTTCAATATTTATTGAATTTCTGTTTATTTAAATTCCCTATAGGAATGACCAAATTCCTATAATTAAAGTCTACCCTTGATTTCCCCTCATTCAATCCCCACCATTAATTTTCCCCAACACTAAATTTTTTCCCCCTCTTGTATTTGGCCGGCCCTAGAAAACTACATGGAGAGATTCCTTTTTCTCTCTCTAACTTTCACTCTTTTCCCTCTCTCATTTATTGCATACATTATTATCTCTCTTTCTTCCTAATTCTTTTCTCCCACACAACAAAACCAAACCTCCACAACCATGCAACCACAGCTCCTTGGCCCGACCTCCCTGGCCGAGCCACCACCCCCGGCCAGCAGGCCGTCGCCGTCGGCCTCCCCCACAGGGCCACATCTCCTCCTCCTCTCATGTAACAACCACCACCTCCACATCATTCCATCTCCTCCTCCTCCATCCTTCACACCATGCACCGCCACCCATCCATGCTGCCGCCACCACCACCTTGTCCGCGCGCCGCCGCACCCTTGCTGGCCGGGCCTGGCCGCGCGCAGCCCGCGCACAGCACCGCGCGCCGCCGCGCGTGCTAGTGCACCACAGCAGCAGCAGCTCGACGCCAGGCGCGCGCGCGAGCGAGCGTGGCCGCCGCCGCCATCGGCCGCCGTGGCCCCCGGCGACCACCCCATGGGCGCGCCCCACTCTGGCAAGAAGTTCCCTGACGGCCACCGTCCTCCGGGACGCGCCGTCGAGGCGATTCGTGCGTTTTGAACGACGTCCCGTCGTGACGCGCGCGAAATGAAGTTCGTTTTGGCGCTCCGTCGCAGCGACTTCACGCGCATTTTCCCGGAGATCCGACCGTTGGATCGGCAATTTCTTCGCTCCATCGCAATCTCGGTATATCCATCTTCATCCCTGTCAATTTTCGTCCGTTAATTTTATCGTTTGATACATGAAAACCGGCCACCAAGTTGACCGTTTAAATTGTATTAAATTTGGACAGTTTCGCGGGGCCAACTTCGTCAGCTTGTATCTCCTCCACCGCAGCTCCGTTTGGCGTGCTACCAGTTTCGGTGCGAAGCTGGTATAACCCTCTTGCTACCCCTTCAGTTTTGTTTCATTGTGAGCTTGTTTGATTGGTTGAATTCGACGCCAAAGTTGGTCGTCCGAATTCGTAATTTCCAACTTGTAAAATTCCATTTTTGAACACGGGACTCCAGATTTTATTTCTGACACCACCATTAGACTTGTGGCGTCGTTCTGGCATGTTTTCATATAAAATTTGTTAGATTTGGAGAACGTGGGCCCGGGCACGTTTTTCGGTGCAAAGCGGGTCCCACTTTCTGGATCAACGGGGCTTTTTGACGCCGGCTCATCGGAATCCAATTCCGGAGATACCGTTGAGTTCGTATCGTCATTCTGGACTCGTTGACATATAATTTGCTAGGTTTTGGTGGACATTGGGTCTGGCACGCATTTCGGTGCAAGTCGGATACCAATATCCGGGTCAACGGGTCATTTTGAGATCGGCTCATCGGAATCCAATTCCGGAGATACCGTTGAGTTTGTAGCATCATTCTGGATTCGTTGACAGGTAGTTTGCTGAGTTTTGAGAACTTTGGCTCCGGCACGCATTTCCGTGCAAACCGGAATCCCAAGTTCTGGTCAACGGACCAAATTGAGATCGGGTCAACGGAATCCAATTCTGGAGATACCGTTGGGTTCGTATCGTCATTCTGGTTGCGTGGACATATAATTTGCTATATTTTATAGACTTGTTTTCTTACACGGTTTTCGGTGCAAAACGGCTCCGACACGGACACCGTTTTGACCCGAAATTACCTTTTTGCCCTTGTGTCCAAATTGGACCGTTGGGTAGGCTATCCTAGCTAATTTGACCATTCTGGACACGTTGGCGATGTTCATTTCATCGTCCGACAATGTTTGTTGATAATTTCTCTAAGTTTAACCTTTTTATAATTAATTAATAATTAATTCATATAATGTTCGTATTTCGGGATTAGTACAACGAAACTGAGATCAGCCAATTCCAGTGATCTCACATCGCTGAAATTGACATGTTGGACACGTGGATAACTATAATAAGATTATCAACCTTACCGATAATCTTTTTATCTCGATTTGCGTGTCGTAAGTTTCGACGTACAAATAACGAAGTACACTTTATATTAGATTAGATTTACCCTGTTTGACCAGAGTTGACCAGTTGACCCAAAGTCAACTGTAAGTCAACACTGACCTAGTTTGACTAGATTATTGACCGGAGTCGACCTAGAGTTAATTTGACTTAGAAGAACCTAAAATAATATAGATTGCCTGTAGGGATTCATTTATTTCAACTTAAACACCTTGTAACCTGTGTTGCTTTAAATAGGACTCTGTGGCTTCAGTGGGACCCTCTCTACTTATCAGCTGTTCAGGTTATCGAGGCGAGTACATTCTCTGATCATTTCATATCCTGCTTAGAATTATTACCTGCAGTAGATTACTTTACTTGTACTGTCACGTTGGTCACACGGATTGGTACTATATGGATCTCTACATGCGATGTTATCCCCCTCGGGAGCATCGGGTACATTGTGCTTGTGCGTTTCACTTACATCATGTACTCCTGTGCTTTCATTACATGTGCACTCCTGTGAATCTTGTACTCTCATGTTCACGGAGCCCCATGTATACTATCATGTGCACCCTATATGGGCCCCCATGTGATATCATGTGCAATAACATAACCTGTTTAGATCCTTGTGTATTGATTGGGGATACGGGGGAGTGCTAGTAGTCGTGTGAACAATTCCTTGTAGTGTAGATTCCTGTGCACCTCGACATCCTGTGCAAATCTGTCCTGTTCACATGTGCTATCTCGTACTCTGACTCACTAGCCACTGTTAGTTCTCTATGTATAGTAGATATTTACATTACAGTTCTCTTCCTGTTTACATACCGCATTTCTTCAGTACTCGTATCTTACTTTACTGCATGTTATATGTTTTCTAACCTGCTATGATATGTTGAGATGTACTGTGCTCGCTCTAGTCCTGACTGGACCTGTTGATAAATTTTACAGCTAGCCTGGAGGTGCCTGCTAGCCTAGAGGAGACACATTAGAGGTTGTTTAGGTAGTTATTTCTTTTTGTCTGGAGTTGTATTTACTTTGTGGATTACTGTATGTTTATTGAGTTTTGAGATGTACTTCTGGGTTCGTGTATCTTAGACACTTAGACTTCTATCTCCTGTATTTATTTTGGATTTCATGTTTTATCTATTCTTATCATGCTCTACCTTAGATGTGATCGAGTTGTATCTGCTATGTCACCCCCATTCGGGGAGTATAAACTGTTTAGTCTTATACTGTTAGATGCATTGAGACCTAGGACAGCGTTCTACCGCCGACACTGCGGCGTAGGCTGGACGTTGTTACGTTCTCGTACCCTAACTGTAGGGTGCGGGTTGTGACAGAGATTGTTGGTGTTTTTGTCTTTGGACTAGAAAAGATAGTCTCACATCGGCTACACCAAATGGTGAGTATCTCAATATAATGCATTGCTTGTGTTGAGGTGTGCACATGAGGTGTAGTGGGGCACAAGTTTGTGCCATGTGGAAGTATTTTCCTAGAAGGAAAAAGGATTAAATCCAACAAGGATGCAAGTTAATTTTTGTTGTGCGGACTCGGACTCGGACACGGACTCCAGGATGTCTCGTGCATGCACGGGAGTGTTCGGGGGGTAGACGTGGACTGGCACACTTCTATGCTGATTGTGGAATGATCTAAAATATCAAACTCTATTTTTGAGTATTGGTATTTTAGTCCCACATCGGATAGGAGAAGAGGTGAAGTCTCAACTCCACTCTATAAATAGAGCCCCTTGGCCTCCTTTGAAAGAGGCACCAAGAAGAGAATTGAGGGAGTCCGTTAAGTCCAGGAAGCCCGTTCAAGTCTCAAATATTGACTTACGAGCGTTCCAGAAGTTCTTCGTGAACTTGCTGGTTCCTGGAAGCTGTTCGTGCTCATGTGGGGCGAATAAAGCTTTGAGCAACGGTGGTTCATTTACCCCAGCATCTCATTCTCGCCTGTCATCGCTGCTGTTGCCTTTTACAGTAACTTCTTTTTAGAAGCTCTACTGCCGATAGTTGCTTGCACAAAGTCTCTTTAGATTTTTTGTGTATTACGTAGAATCTTTTTAGATCTTCGTAATTCAGAATCCTCCAGGATCTCTGTTGCACATCTTCTTTAAGGTGTTGCATTTGAAACGTTGTGTGTACAATTGTTTCAGTTTTAGAATTTTTCATCGAAAATTGTGCCTCGGCAATAACAGTTTATATAATTCGGTCATAAAAGTTTATTGGACGAAATTATTCATCTAGTTTTGTTTTTAAATTTTCTCGACCGGCCCGGGTGAAGAGTTTGGTGATTTTTTATTTTTTACAAAAATAGAGCCATAGTTAGTGGGTCGAGTCTGGGTTCGGGGGATCTTTTTGGCGAGAAGCATCTAGAAAGCATCCAAGGGACCACAATGGGCAACTGTCAGATCCCTACCCGAAAATGGCAATTCCCGATCCGCGAGTCCACCATACCGGAGCGGGAACAGGAACCGATCCCCTCTCTCTTTCACGAACACTTCTCGATAGAAAGTGACTCTTTTTCCACCGCCTTCCCCAAATAAATCCCTCGCTCTATAAAAGAACTACTCTTTAATGTATTGGCAAACCCTAATTTTCTAATGTCGAGGAACTAGGTTTTTTTTTCTTCGTGGACTCGAGAATTGTTGGATCGATCGATCGATGAGAACTAGTTCGTGGCCATAGATGCTCCTCCCATCCGTCGACCCCTCGTCCGTTCTGCAGTTCGTGCTCACCGCCCTCGCAGTCGTATTCGGCTCCCTAATCCTCGTGAGAAAGGCCGCCTCCAGGTACTTCGTCGTCGACGACATGTCCATCGGCGGCGCCAGCGGCGGAAGCGAAGATCGCGGCGAGACCGCCGACCGGTGCGCGGTCTGCGGGAAGCCGGCGCCCAAGAAGTGCTCCGGGTGCAAGAGGGAGTGGTACTGGTAGGTTTTTCTCGATCCGATTCTCTTCCAGATCGCTTGAATTTTGGCACGTCTTTTGATCTCTAACTATAAAGATAGGATCGTGATGACTTACATTGCTGAGAACCGCTTGATCAGAGTAAATTAAAGTTTTTTTTCTCTCTTTCTCTCTCTCCTTATTTGGACATCTCAATTGTGCGATTTTAGTAAATTAGAAGAATTATATGTTGTAGTACTCGGAACAATCTAAAAGAAGGATCTTGATAAGTTACATTGTGTCGAACGGTTTGATCAGAGTAAAATTAGACCTTTTTGCTTAATTGGACATCTTAATTATGTTATCTTTAGAAGAATTATATGATGCAGTATTAAGTATAGGAACACTATGTGGACGAACGTTGATACTTTGGATCTTCAACGAGTAAAGAAGGATTTTGATGAGTTACATTGTGTAGAAAAGCTTGATCAGAGTAAAATTAGACTTTTTTCTCTCTTCTTAATTGGACATCTTAATTATGATATCTTAGTAAATTAGATGAATTATATGATGCAGAACTAAGTATAGGGTTAATATGTGGATGATTAATGGATAAAGGAAGGGTCTTGATAACCGCTTGATCAGAGTAAAATTAGACCTATTTTGTCTTTTCTTAAATGGACATGTTAATTATGTGATATTAGTAAATTAGGAGAATCATATGATACAGTAGTAGTACTATGTACAGGAACAATCTCGGGATGAATGATGGTAGTTTTGACCTCTAACGAGTAAAAGTGTAGGGTCTTGATAAGTTACATTGTGTAGTGCTGTGTGATCGGAGTAAATTAGAGCCTTTTATTACAAACTACAAGGATAATCTTTAATTGGACACGTTAAGAAATGATGAATTTGGTCATTTTGATCGCTGACATCTAAAGATGAGATTAAAGAATGTATCTGGTGAGTTGGATTCTGTGATATTAGTAATTTTGAAGAGTTATGTATTGGAGAAATATGTAGCCGGACAGTTAAATAGCACACGGTACCCATAGGCGTCTTGATTTGGTTCATTTAGATCTTTTGTTGATTGCTGGAAGTGGATGAGTACTAGTACAAAGGTTCACGGTATCGGAATCGGTATCGATATCGGCGATATCGGTATTATCGGCGGTTTCGGATGGGAGTATCAGATTTTTTTTGGTAACGGAAAACAAATAATTATTAATAAATTATTTACATTTAAAAACATATACTTTATACATTTAGGCATAATTTTAAGTATTTTCAGTGTTATTCCTTAATAGTTTTGAAATAAAATGAAATAGTAGTCACCCTTACCGATTGGTTTACATACAATAGATTGATTTTCTTCTTTTACGTGCTTTTACAACCTTATTATGCTTTAAACCCTTGCTGATTTGTCTTTTTCGTTTAATTTTCTTTGCCGAATTGACCGGAAAAGAGACCCCCAATGTCGGTATCGATCAATATCGGGTATCGGTCGGTATCGGATCGTGACATGCCAAACCGTATCGGTATCGGCCGTATCGGATCGGTATCGGCCGATACTTTAAACCATGAAACAATTAACCTTTAACAAGTAAAGATGGGATCTTGATAAGTTAATTGCATAATACGGTGTGTTCAGAGGAAATTGGAGCTTTTTCCATAAACTACAAGGTAAATACTTACTAACTGTAGAGGGAATATTTAATTTGACACTTCAACATGAATTTGTTTGTTTTGACCGATCACATTTGAAGATAAAATTGAAGAATGTATCCGATAAGTTGCATAGTGTGATATTGGTGGAGTAGAAGAGTCATCTACGTGTATATGATTTAGTCTGATTGTTTCTTAATAATTTTGTAGTTCTACGTGGTCAATATAAATTAGAAGGTATTCATATTTTTGTACATTTCTTTCTCATTCCTGGGATGAACTATAAATGGATAGGATTTCCCTGATGAGTTAGATTTGGTTTATGGTTAATGAGTAAAAAGTCAAGATTGGAGGATGTATGTGAAAAGTTGCAATTTGTGATGCATTTTGTCTTAGAACTTCTTGTACATACATTAGGTGATACCTTCATCAGTTTTGATCGTTTGTGAACTATGAAGGATAGACGAATATTCATCTTGGGTGATGCCGTGATGCTACTAGTATCGTTGATTTAATTCTCTGCTCAGGAATTTGTTTGGTGGTTGTTTCCAGATGATTTATGAATATGATTCTTTGATGAATTTGATCACCCTGATCGTTAGCAAGGTAAGATAAGACTAGAGGACATATGACAAGTAACACTGTGGGATGCTGCATAATTAGTAGCAAAATCATATTGATCTGTTATTTGGCATATAAAAAGTCTATATTTGATATGTATTATGTTTTGTTGTTTGTAGAGTGTTTTTCGGTAGGCTATGTGGATCCTTTTCTTCCTTTCTGCTCCATCGAGGGCCATTTCTCAAACACTAGCAAATAACATATTTTTCTTAGTCTCATTCCAGGTTAGCTTAGTTCTACAGTCTACACCCCTACTTCTGGCATCTCCTTTAATAACTACTGCTCCTAATTGGTGCATCTATGAGTCTTTGCTGCACATGCCCAAACCACCTTGGGCGATTTTCTCTTATTCTCGATTGGCACCCAATCAACTTCCCAAGAGAACATTCCTTTATTTTCTTATCTTTAAATGGTATTACTACTCATCTTTCTTATCATTCCCACTAAAGCTACACACATCTTTTTGACATCTAGTTTCTTTACGTTTGGATTTGATAGAGAGGTCGTATCTGCACATAATCTAAATGGGCTCCTAGTGGAATCTAGGACTCTACGAGACCAATTAAAGGGGCATACCACCGCGTGCATTTATGTTGGCAAGAAGGGTATGGCTGTTACAGAGGAATGGCTAAAGGATTTACATACCACAAATTGATCGAGAAGCCAAGATTGAGCATGGAAATTGAACCCAATTGGCTTAGGAACCGGAGTTTGAACATGGGAAACTTTTCTTGTGAGCTCACGAAGCTCGAAAAGTATCGATTCGACTTTGACTCTGCTCAACTTTATAATTCCTTTTTTCAAAGAGAACCAGCCCACTCCATGAACCAAAACTGAAATTCCTAATGCTAGTGTTGATGCTAAACGAGCCCAAGCCCACAACCTAATGGGCTTTTTCTTTACTCTGATGATTGCATGTACAGTTCACTTGAACTCACATTCGGTCAGCTTCCAAGCTGCTCTCTTGCCTATTCAATCTCGAGTTCCACATGGTTTAGAAGCTTAATCTTGAACATATCTATCTCTGAGCTTGAGCTTGGCATGATAACTTCCAGCCTTAAAACGAGCCGGAGCTTGGACATGCCAAGCTGAACGATTGCAGCTCTAATATTTTATTATGATATCAACCTGTGTAGTATGTTTGCTGGCAGTTTCACGATATGCTGTTTGTCATCTGATTTACTTCATCACAATGAGATGCTTAGATGGCCCGATCCTTACATACGGCAAGGCATGTAAAGAACTCCCCTAGGTTCACCTCTGGATCGGCTTGAACTTTGACATTACCATCTGAAGTACTCTAACCAACTAATTATCTGCCGGTGATACATTGTGCGCTCAAGGAGTTCAATTTCCTCCCCGAGCTCATGAGTGTGCTCCGACAATGTACGAAAACCGGTCAGTTTGGTCCTCCGATTGAGGTACTCCACCGCAATCCCTTCATATGGGGGAGGTAGGGCGTATGGCTTTGACTATATAGAACGGTGCTTAAGATAGTGTCTCTTTCACTAATTCCATGGATATCAACTTGTGGGTAGCTCATGCTATGCTGTTTTTAACCTGATTTACTTCATCTACAATGAGCTACATAGATGACTGCATGCATATATAGAATGGTGCTTAAGGTGGTGTTACTCTTTCACTAATTCCATGTATGTAAGCAAGGAATGCGTGACGATGATGTTGTTGGTTGTCGATGATTCGTGTGTGCACCCTCATGAGCAACCATTAAGATTGAGAAAGTAATGGAAGAGATGAACGAATGAAGAAAACATGAGAAATGGAATAAGAATCTCACCATTAAGTATTCTTTTTTGCATGGTAGGTAAACAAAGATAAGTTAAGAAAGAATGATAAGTAAAGAACTCACTATTATAATTTAGAACTCACTATGTTTTCCTCTTGTGTGATTTTGTATGATCCAGCCTACTCATTATTTGTTTCTTAAACTTGCTTGTAGCTTCCCTATGGGCCATTAATTGTTTAGTCTGTTGGCCCTTCCATCTCGCCAGATTGCATCCTGTTACATGCAACTGTGGAACTATGAACATGAGTCTTCATATACGTCTGCCATTAGAAATAAGTGTTTACCTTTTAAATGTCATCCTGTTTAAATGTCATCCTGCAAGTCTACAACATGCTCCCTTGAGTTTCTTGAGATAAAATGGGCGACACATAAGTTTCAAAATAGATAACCTATATTCCTTCTGTGGCATTGCTATTAGAACTTACAGTGTGACAATATAATTTATGCGATACGTTTTTTTAGTTTCATGAGTTGAAAATTTAAAGTTAGTACATTATTTCCAGTTCGCATGAATGTCAATCAAAGCACTGGGGAGCAGGTCACAAGTTTAAATGTAAGCGAGCAGCGTCATCAAATGTAGTTGATACTGGTTCTTCTGAGAATGCTGCATCTAGAAGACGGAAATCATCTGGATTTGGTCCAATATGTTTGGTACCTCCACGTGGAAAATGTAATGTTCTACAAGAACCAAAAAAAGTAAGTAGACCCTCTTATATTCATGTAGATGCACTATTTGTTCGGGTATATTCTTCATGTTTAGTACTCTTTTAATTATTCTTCCTCACATCTTCCAGATTCTTTTCCCTTATGACGAATTTGTTAAGCTATTCAACTGGGAATATCGAGGATCTCCTCCTTGTGGCCTCTTGAATTGTGGAAATAGGTATGAATAGCAAATACTGATCAGGGTGTAATTTTGTTAGTCAGCTGTGAATGTTCGTTAGCTTTAGTTTAGTTACCCTGTATGTTTTGTTCCTTTGTTCCCTCAGTATCTCAAGTATACTTAATTTCTCAACTTTATGCAGTTGCTTTGCCAATGTAGTTCTACAGTGTTTAACTTGCACTCGGCCTCTTATTGCCTACTTGTTGGAGAAGGATCACTGCAGTGGATGTAAGCGTAGGACTTACATTGATCCTTTGGGATTTTATTATTATATTTTATTAGAAGGGTGCTTTGACATTTTTGTTGATGATTATTTCTTCAGGTGTTAGGAAGCGAGAAGGTTGGTGCTTTTTATGTGAGCTTCAAGTCCATGTTCAAAGAGCTATGAGAAGTCTGGAACCCTTCTCACCGGTCAATATTCTTTCTCGGTTACCCAATATCGGTGGCAACCTTGGCTATGGAAGCCAGGAGGATGCACATGAATTCATGAGGTTCTTTTACTTGCTTTATTCCACGGAAATCAGTCAGACTATGTTTTCTGGAACTTACAGCATCATTTATTTTCAATCCTCTTAATAGCAGAGTCAATCAATACATTGGAAGTTTCAGCTTAAAGCGCTAAATATGCTGTGCTTGTAGGTTTGCAATTGATACAATGCAATCAGCATGCCTTGACGAGTATGGAGGTGAAAAGGCTTTGGATCCTAGCACCCAAGAAACCACTCTGATTCAACACATATTTGGTGGTCATCTCCAATCTCAGGTTTTCACTTTAGTAACTATTTATTATACTTTCTAAAAGTCAAGTTTCATGATTGTGCTTGAGGCTAGTTGGCTTTATTTATGTAGTTACTGTTTTGTGTAAAACATATTTATTCATAACATTTGTAAATTTTATATAGCAGTTGATATATCATTTAGTACGTAAGAATGCTATGATAATTGATGAAAATTAAGATGTTTTACATTGATTACAGTCGAATATGCTGTTTGAACAAGTTTTTTCCAATGTGGATACAAAACTTGTTCACTTTTTGGATTTTTTTCCTTTAGATTTGACTCCATCTAGGGAATCATAATTCTTCATTAATTTTTTGCAGCCAATTTTTCCAATAACAGGAACTTTTGATCAGTTTCTGTTTATGATTTATCAAATGCTTAATATCTGCTTTATAGTTGTTTTTAAGAACTATTTGTTCGTATGTGCTGCTTGCCTCTGCTACTTATACTGCGCTTACGTATCCTGAGAATCTAATATTGTTTTTTATTCTGTATGTCGATAACTCATGAACTTAAAGACTGCTGATCTTCCGAAATTCCACGGGATTCATGAATCTATTGATTGGATGTAGTTTTATGCTCTGTTTGTAGTACATCAATAAGAAGCTCGATTTCCCCTTGTCATAATACTTGACCTTTCAATTTGTTGGCTTGAAGAGCTGGAATCATTTACTATTTGATCTTTGGTAACTCCATGACTATGATTTGTTGAACCCACATGTCACGCCCCGCTCCCGTAGGAGCGATCGTCCTCGCTAAGGCGTGATGTCGCACGAGCCTAGATTGCGCTCGTGCAAGGCAGTTTCATAACGGCCGATTTCAGCGGCTGCGACGGGGTCGTCGCACAGAAGTCCCAAGCAGAAACATTGAACATGCAGCGGAAATGTAAAGGCAAAACACAAGTTATTCAAAAGAACTCTTTATTGATATTGAACAATCAGATTACAATAGGCGCAAGGTCATGATTACAAGTCTCTCGTGCTCACTTTTCTCTCAATTTACAAGTCACTCTGCTCTCTCTCTCTCTCGATACAATGTTTGAGCCAGCGGAAGCTTCGAAAGGCGATGTCCATACATTATGTCCCGTATAAGTCTTGAATCCATACGCCGCACGCTTCGAATCGCCAAAGAACTCCATGCCTCGACGCATCCAAGCGAGCTTCGCACCACGAGCTTCTACCTGCGCCTGCATATGAAAACTATGTGGGTGTCAGTACTCAACTGTACTGGTGGAGTGAGCTCCTCGCCCACCCATACAAAATCGACACGTTTATTTTACTTTGTGCAATACAAGTCCCTTTACGATTGTCTTTCTAGTCTTGCCTTAGGATCGATTTTAGGACCGACTCTCGGCCTATTTAGTGCCTCTAGACCTTTCTCGTGCTTGCATCGTCAATGTACCGACTCATACTTGTCTTTCGTGCCATACTCTGGGACGTAACGACTCGGTCGTGCCATGAATTCGATTCGTGCCTCAATATCACTGGGGCAGTGCCTCCTCGCTTAGTCTTGCCTATACTCGTGTTGTGACAACGCGGCCGTGTCTCACATTTCGAGGTCGTGTCCAGCAACTCAATATAACTTAACCCAACTTGCCCTACGGTCCTTTCTCGACTTAACTCGCAACGTCTAACCCAACTTGTGGAATCGGTGTTGAGAACTCAAGCACGACGCCTATAACTCGTGCCGAAGCACGTATCTTTACGCATAGCCAAATCTTAGGCTTCATAATACTTGGGTGCAACCGAGCACACATTTCAGCACTCAACACATACCGTGCTTACACTTCCTTTGTTACGATCGACACCGTGCATGCGGATTCGCCGCTTAGCACGCCAATTATCTATATGAAAGGCCACTGGCATGACAAGCCATCGCGGACATAGCTCGGGTAGGCGGCGGGTCCTTCAGCGCAGGTAGCGAGCCCCGTTGAAAGCCTCCGACTACCCACGCAATACGTGCGCTGCTATAACGTCTACCTCCTAGGACGACTGGGTCCGGTGCCCCGGCGTATAACCAGTCTAGGCAGAAATTCTTGTCGACAAGTTGTCCAATGGCCACGCACCTACGAGACATCTAGACTCACGTAAATGCATGGCCTAATTTGTTGGTACGACTGGAACTATACTTAGCAACTCGTGCTCTGAACCACACTTTTCATAACGTGCATCGGGACCGTGAGACTCCCAACCGAGGGACCGCCTCATACTTCTTAACGTGCATAGGAACGCGAGACTCCCAACCGAGGGACCGCCTCATACCTCTTAACGTGCATAGGAACGTGAGACTCCCAACCGAGGGACCGTCTCATACCTCTTAACGTGCATAGGAACGTGAGACTCCCAACCGAGGGACCGCCTCATACTCTATGTGACGAGCCTTAAGACCGTGAGAACAGATGGCTATATGCAGCCGTAGAACTGTGGGGCCGTGCATACGCTCAACTTGAACAACCAAATTCTTTTGGGTACCTAGACTTAATCCATAAGCCGTGCGATACAACTTAGCTCGTGGGACGATCAAGGCTACGCCGAGCCTTGCTTCAAGGAAACGTGCATGCTTTATCGAGCATTTGCGCGGGCGACGCCTATGACTTAGGCTAACTCTTAGCTTGTGACGAAGACCAACTTTTCCTTCTCCCAAGCCACGGGACGAAGGACCGAGTGTCATTTTCAAAGCACGCTGAGCCGACTTCTAAGCAGACCGTGGGACCTTTTTCCATGTTCTAACACATTTCGACCCGTCGGGATTATTCCCTTAGCTATGTGGATTCGTCTCTTTTGTTAGCAAGCCTATTGTGCAAGTTGAAAACGTGCGATTTATTAGGTGAAGACTAAGATGAGGCAAGTTCACCGAAACTACCCCACCTGAGCGATGTCTCCGAGCAAGCCGTTGCAAGGCTAAGTCCGAACGCCGTTGGCGTTTCGATTCCTCTGATTGACTGAGCGGGACGGGGCACTACACCACATGTAAACGATTCTATAGAGCACAAAAAATCTTCTAAAATGTAATTTGTATATAATGAACATTTGTGTTGGAAGCTATTGGAGATAATGATAGCAGTGGCTTATTGTATTCGTGGTAAAATCTGCAGAACATCGACTGATGTTACATACATAATTCTTCTTTTTTTGGGGGAAAAAATCTAAATGGTTCGACATGGAACACCTTTTGTTTCTGAATAAATCATAGGCAGTTTAAGTGTAAGACACTTACCTCCTGACACTTTTAGTTACTTGATTCTCGAAATGTGGTTTAATATTGTTTGTAGATAGCAGTTGGCGTACTTTAGTTTTCATGTCTTTAAGTCCTTACTGAAAGGTCAGTCAGAAAAAATCCTGAAAGTTCTATAATACTTGAGAAGTTAACATTTCGTCTAATCTACTACTTTTTCCCCCTGCAAATGGGCTTGTATTCATGGTCCATGGAGAATATATCTTTACTACCCAAAACCATTTTAAGTATATTTTTGATTTGGGTATTGTCGCTACAAGGAAAATAAATAGTAATTAATTTCCAATTAAACTAAGTCGTTGGAAAATTCATTTTTGCTTTGTGTCTAGAGCTTTATTGTTCCCCAGTTGTGTGGCTGATCTTCCTCTCAGGGGTATACTTAAGCTGCACTTAATTTCTTGTCACATAATGAGGTCCTCTCAGTAAAATTAAGCATTGGGTGTGAGTGGACCTCTGAATGCTATTTTTTTCTTTAAAGAATGTATCTGAACTGTTATCGTTCTATGAATTGGACTGTTTATACCCCTGGATATGTGCATTTCCCACGTTAAACTGTCTAGAATGGTACTGTTTGGGTAAACTTAAGTGAGGCAATTGCTGATATGAACCTAGTTGTCTTTTAATATTTATCTATATATATTTGTGTTTGCTTCTGGGGACATATTCATAATCTTAATTACTAATATACAACAACAAATCATTTATCACAAAATTTTTGAGGCTGGTTGTTTGAATACCTTTCTTCCATTCAGCTCTGTGAAGGGCCAAGCCCTTTGTAACTCTAACAAAAACCATATTCTTCAAGGCTTCAATTCATATTCATTTAGGCCTACCTCCAGTCCTGTTTAACTAGTATCTTGTTGCTCCTACTTGAGCTTCTATTTGTGTACGTTGTCTAGGTTGCCAACTCGCAATTGTGTATCGATTGCTTGTGTATCGTGTATCGAGCATTACATCATCTCGTGTATCGATGATACAATATACAATAACCCTAAGAGTTTAGGTTTATACTTCTACATCCATGTAGGAATATATGAACATGATTTAATATATCTATTTTCTTATAATTTGTTTGTTTGTTTTATCTTTACATATCTATGTAATTCCAGAATCTAGATTTTTAAGTATACATTAAATGACTCAACTAAAAGATCGATGCTACCTATCAGCCTAATATGTATCGCATCGGATCAACCGGGTAACAAAATGGTATAATATCATAAGATACGTATCGTGTATCTTACAATGCTAACGCACCATAGTGCGTCACGCGTGTCCAAATCACCCAAGACTATCCTCTCATCTTGTTCTCACTTGGTGCCACTTCCAACTTCCCATGAATACACTCATTTATTATCCTAGCTTTTAATGCTTTGCCACTTATCCATCTTATCATTCTCATTTTAGCTACGCTAATTTTGTGGACATTGTGTCCATTAAGCACGGTTGATCTTATAGCAGTCAAAGAATGTTTGATTCAAACCTGAACACCTAGAGCGAGTGCCAAGGCCCAAACATCTTGCTAACTACTCTTCCTAGTGGTTCCAACTTTCAATTACTAATATAAACATTATATAGTATTTATAACCATGAATTTTATTCTATTTTAGAATTTTCATATATTAACGGTTAGAGCATAAAAATAAAAAAAAATGTATTCAATTTTCTATTGTCTTGCCTAGAATCAGAGATGGTTTCGTCTCTGCATTAGTCATAATAAGTGACTATTCAACACCTTATTCAAACAAGGGTGGTTCACTTGATATTTAATGCATTAGGAAACTAGGCCATTAAACGCCTGCCAAAAACATCAAAACTTTTTAGGAATATAAACATGCTTAAATTATGTAATTACAAATCATGTGACTGGAAAGGTAAGTTCTACAGAATGAATACTTGCATAAGGCTGGTGAAAAACTGCTTAATAGTTAATACAGGGAGGTATCACTATCACCATATGGATGGGTGAGAACAGTGCTTTTTGTTTTTGCACCTTTATGTTAAACAATGAGTGTTACAATGAGAACCCGTTTGTTCTTTTTTGTGACATTTATTTTAGTCAGGGTGGACTTATTCAGTTTTAGAGCTGAGTTATGCACAAGTAGTTGCGGTGAACCTGTCAATTCTTTCTGCTGTTATTATGAAAAAAACAACAGAACTTTCCTTTTCGATAATTTTCGTTCTTTTCAGTCCAATTTTACAGGACATTGTCCTTAACAGAGCTGAATGGAAGAAAAGGATTCAAATCGGGATTAAGGTTTTTTTTTTTTTTTTAATTATTGTCAGTGAGTAGTTTGGTTTACAGTAGCCATTGGAATGGAAAGTTTTCGTTACCTTTGTTTTTTTTGCAAGAGGTCTTTTTGACTTTGTAGTTCTGACTTTGGATCATATATTCAGGTGATATGTACAAAATGCAATGCAGTTTCAAATCGTTATGAGAATATGATGGATTTGACAGTCGAAATTCATGGCGATGCGGAGTCTTTGGAGGAGTGCCTCAATCAGTTCACTGTCAAGGAGTGGCTGGATGGGGAGAACAAGTACAAGTGTGATGGGTAAGCTTGTCATGTTTTAAATAGAATATCTGTCCTAATTGCATGTTTTATATGCATTATATCCTTGAATTGCAATTTTTATATGGGAAGAAGCACAATTTCATTTCATTGTGGATCGTATCATTGGAACTATGTTTATCTATTGCAAAATTTCTTGACCAGCACATAAACGTTTATGTAGGTTACTTTATCATATGGAAACCATATGTACTATAGTCCGTAGGATCTTATTCTTCTATCGGAATATTTTAAACTGAATGAAGTTTGACATGATGGAATTGTAGACATTGTGCTTCTGTTGACCAACCACAAATTTAATGTTACATAGGATTTTTGCGTTCTTGTAATTAATATATCATGGTTGGATGTTCTTAATGAGGAAATGTAGTGGCGATGTCAGTTTCAGCTATATTCTGGATGTAAAACTGCTCATGTTTGATTCTTTTTATAAGTAGATGTTTGAAAGTTTATATCGGTAACTATTGGCATATTTTCATGTTTGAATACTAGACATCCTCAGTAACTTAGGACTATAAAAGTAGATATTTAGCTACTGCATTTGTGATTGTTGTTATTTTCCGCTGTGGCTATATATATATATATATATATATATATATATATATATATATATATATATATAGTGGCTATATATATATGAACATTGCTTTGTAGATTTGTACGCAAGATGTAATGAGGTTACATCTCCAAATGACTGCCTGATTTTTATTTTTATTATTCCTCGCCTTTAGTTCTGACTTCTGATGTTGCTGACAATTAAACCAAGAAATTCTCGAGAAGTGTCTCTAGATTTGCATTTTAAAGAATGCATAAAATTCATTTGATGGAGTCTTGGTGGATTGTCTAGACGTCTATCCTAAAACGGTTTAAAACTGCTGGACATTTGGGATCAATGCCAACAAGCTAATCTTGTGTTTAGGAAATGCTGGTTGAGTTTGTTAGATCTGGATCTTAGGTTGCATTGACGATCCATATAAAATATCATCTCCATGTCTGATGCAATTTTGGTGGCACTTTCTATGGCACAATGAGCGCGTGGCTATCCACAAATAATAAAGAATTGGCTTCATCTGCTAGGACATATGATGAAGACAGATCACAAGGTTTATATGTGAATGTGATCTAGCCTCCAGCCGGGTAAAATTAATCCGGATCTCACAAGTTCAAATTTCAACCTTTTTATATTTGGTCAAATTATTCATTTGTTTTTCTAATTGGCAAAATGAACGAGTAGGCTCATTTTCCGTTCCAAAACTTTCGTTCACAAATGTGAAATGGTTCTTTTTTGAAATATTAAATCTAAAGATTCAGATGGTCCAGAAAGATGCCAACTCCTATACCTTTATAGATGTAACTTGGACTAAATGATGTTTACATCAGAAATAATTTGAAACTGCAATTTCAGAATATGTATGCACGACCGGGAAGCGCAACCTTATCTGAAACCACACCTCCTGTTTTTTTCTTCTGGAGAAACACTCTAATATACAACGATCCATAGGCATTCCACTTTCCAGTTTTCATTCCATATATAACAACATTCGTCAGTCTACATAACATTATGCCATGAAATCAACCATATTTGTTTTAGGTGAAAAAGTATGAACCAGTTTAGATTAAAGACTCATTCTTATTGAAGCCGTCATATGTAAGAAAGTTTCAAGACTCAATTCTTATTGAAGCCGTCATCATCTAAGAAAGTTTCTTATGATGATAGGATTGGTATGGAAGGCAACTCTAAATTGTGAAAGTACGTTAAGGTTGTATATCCTCTCTGGAAGTTAAGTTTTAGGCTGGTGCATGTTTGATTAGGTATTAAAGATTTATACTGTGTTGCATGGATATGGATACGACACATGATACAGATAACGGTGACACCATGGTAAAATTGAAAAAGTAGGACATAACAGTAAAGAATACAACAATAAACAAAATGCATAAAAATGCGTAGTTTCTTTATCTAACTTGGAAACAATTTAATAAATGAGAGGTTCAAAAGTTCAAAACCACAAATTTTATTTGTATCAATGGAAAACAGAGGATGCTGCAAGGAGCTAAACTACTATGAGGATGCATCCATACATCTTACGTTCCAAGTAATGATTTCATATTCTCAGTAGCACTATAATGTTTTTATTCTCCTTTGCATCCATACATCTTACGTTCCAAGTAATGTTTTCATATTCTCAGTAGCACTATAATGTTTTTATTCTCCTTTAAATTATAGATACACCTTTATTAATTTTAGACACTTTTATGCTTGTCATGTCGCGAATAAAGTGTCTTTTCCTTTAAAGGCGTATTTTTCGACACACCAAAATATTTTTCTCGTTTTCAGATGCAATGATTATGTTAAGGCATGGAAGCGGCTTACAGTTCATCAGGCTCCAAATATCTTAACTATTGCCCTGAAGAGGTTCCAGGTAACACTATAACCATTTTTCGACATAAATATTATCTAAGTTTGTTTATTAAAACTGTCTGTGGTCTGTTCACTTGTGCAGAGTGGTAGATTTGGTAAATTGAACAAGAGAGTAACTTTTCCTGAGAACCTGAATCTTACACCATACATGAGTGGGAATGATGACGGAACCGATCTTTATTCGCTTTATGCTGTTGTTGTCCACTTGGACATGTTGAATGCTTCATTTTTTGGCCATTACATATGTTATATCAAGGATTTTGAAGGTCACTGGTACAGGGTTGATGACTGTAAGGTAATTGTGTCCAGCATTAGTTTGCAGGTCTAGATATGAAATTGTTGATTTGTATTTCTCGGTGATGTAGTATTTATTGCATTGCAGGTCAGTAATGTAGAAGTGGATGAGGTACTTTCACAAGGAGCATATATGTTGTTATATAGCAGGTAATGTGCATTCCTTATTCCTTTATTTTATTATAATTAAGTGAAGTACAATAAGTTGCTCCATGCAACTGGTCGTAACCCTATCACTTGAACATTATGATGTTATACAATCAAAAAATTCAAGCCAATCCTTAATGTTCATTGTTTAATGTTACTGTTAGGATAATTAGAAAAGTCATTTATGCATATTTGTTAAATAGATGTTTGACGGCTAGACATTGTTTAGTCCCCGCTAATTATCTTCTTCATGGTTAACTGAAACTATTTATTCAATTTCCTACCTAATAATTTGCAGTTCTAGCTGAGAAGCCTGGACAATGATTTACTTGCCCAGCAATGTTTATGATATTTTATTAATTAATAAAGATCATGTTGTATGATACTTGCAAAGATGGTGTTGTATTAATTAATAAAGGTCATGTTGTATTAATTAATATAGATCATGTTTTATGATATTTTATTAATTAATAAAGATTATGTTGTATGATACTTGCAAAGATGATTCAGAGGAATTCCTGTGTTCTCTGTTGGTCAAGAAGTGTAGAGACCTGACTGTTTTGTTTATATCCGGCAGGAGGAGTCCACGAAGGAAGCCATTTATCAGGCCCACTGAACCTGCGAAAAAGAAACAGTTTACCTCAGGTGATACGGACTCATCAAATACTGAAGCAGCTGTCTCCTGTGGTGTCCTTACCAGTCTCCCGTCTAATGCTAGTTCGCAGTCAAATAATTTCTTGAGGAATACTGGACAAGAGAGAGAGATTGAAATGAAGTTTGATGCTTTGAGAGGGAAAGAAAGGGAGGGTGTGGAATCAGTGACGCCTGCTGAGATTAACCCGATGATTGATCCTAAAGACTTAGAGAGTCAGGATATGACTGATTCTGATATAAGCTCATTAGTAGCAAAAGATCATGAAGAAGTGAACTCAACTCAGTGTCCTCAAGTTCCAGTAGATGTCCTACCTGTCAGCCGGGTGGATACCAATTCCACTTTCCCTGTGTCACTTGTTGGTGCTAAAGGCCATGATACGAAACGTGAAGAACATAACGGTAGTCGTGATGCTGCAGATCACTGTATTGAAGAAGATCTTGGCTCTCTTAGTACCACTGCTGAAGGTGTCTCTGCCTTGTCAGGAAATGCAACAAGTAGCTCCGCTTTCTGCAAGATCATGGCCCATAACAAGGTTCATAACTCAGCTGAGATGCCTTCCAGTGCTTTGGGCACATCCGCAGCCGCAGAACTGAATGGCTTGCATGAATCTGATCACAAATCAGAGTCAGTTATGGCAGCCTGTGGTTTTTCTCCCAAAGGGCCAAAAGCTTTCTCCTCATTCACAGAGAATGGTTCCACAGGGAAGCCAAAACCACTATTTTCTGTCAATGAGCACTTTGGCAGACCAACCAGAGAGAGGTCTGGCAATGGGCACTTTGAACTTGAATCTGATGTCGAAGACCTTGAATCTGATACTGATTCTGCATGCTTGAAGTCTCTCTCTGAAAGACGTAAGAAGGGTATTCTTATTTATGATAGTACATCTCCTGGTTCCTTGGAGAGGCACTACAGAAAGTCGACTTTGAAGCTCAAAAGTGAGCCTATCAACTGCAATGGCTCTGCAGAACTGGCTTTTGGATCAGAGGCATCCTGCTCAAGTCAGAGTTGCGATACCTCATGTAACGGTAGTGTTTGCAATCAAGAGAATATTTGTACTAGTGTGAACGAAAAGGATGCAGCATCAGTTCTGAAAACAGAATATAACGAGAATGGCAGTGCCAATAATCAGTCGAAAGTGATGTTGGGAACATGTGGTGAAGATGAGCATAAGATGATTGTAAAGCAAAATGGTTTGGCTACCAACTATGCGGAACATGAAGTCAGTAATGCCAGAGTACTTGGAACACCTCGTGCCGATGGTCAGTCTTGAAAATGAATCAAGGATACTGGAAGAAGCAGCAAGAAGGCGTCTCGAGTAAGTGTGGTGGCTGGACTAGCAGTTTCAAGTTTGAAAGCAACTCTTCCTCCTGGTTGAACATATATTGATTATGAAATTCTTCACTGACTTGAGATAAGCAGTGGTGGTGGATATCTGGTTTCCCACAAAAATTGAGGAACCCAGGTGCTACCTGGTGACTTATTTACTGCATTGGTGTTTAGTGCAATTGCATAATGTACAATCTTCTCCCTTTCTTTTTTACTTTTTTTTTTTTTTGGCTAGTTTTTGTAATTTCAATCTATAACAAAGCACTGTTCCCGTAAAAATTGTGTTTTAAATATTTTTTCTCCTCGTGTCTAGTCATTTGTGCTGGCAGATGTAGATATTTCTTGTGATTTCCATGATGGCTCGTCTCGGCTAGTCAATCGCAAATAGCAACTATTTAACAACATAATCTCCTTGTACCATTATGTTTCATGTGTATTATTGTATTTTCCTTTGGCAATGTTGTGTATCACTATTTCCAAGGACGAATCACGTTCTTTTGGTGGTGTCTGCGTCAGCAAGTCTGCGTCAGCTTCTTTTGGTGTCTGCGTCAGCTTCTTTTGGTGGTGCATGGTGCACCAGAAGCCTGAACAACTCCAAATCTTCCAAGAGCCCCACTAGGCATGTCTGCGTCAGCTTCTTTTGGTGGTGCATGGTGCACCAGAAGCCTGCAGGTCTTCCAAGCCTCTTCGATTATAATTCCATAAAGTTTTGTATATACTGTACTTCTAGTAGCAGGGCCCGCCCTGAGCAATTGGGGGTCCGAGACAAAAAAATTTAAATGGGCCCCATACATAATGTAAAAAAATATGGTTTTTTCTAAGGGCACCACACTTTTTACTTGGGGGCAGCCCAAAAATGTTCAAAAAAATTACAAGTTTGCCATCCATTTTTTTTACTTGGGGGCAGCCCAAGCCAGTCCTAGGACTGCCAACAAGGTGACAGTCCTCAGATATGGGCTGACGAAGTTGGCGTAGTCGCGGTTGACGAGATCGAGGAGGTGGCGGTGGCTACTGGTAGTGGTGGTGGCGCCGCCGCCGGAGGAAGGAGGAGGAGGAGGAAGGAGGAGGTGCAGTCAACACCAGCACCCCCTCCACATCCACGCCACCCCGGCCACCCCCTGGCCAGCATCACTCCGCCCACACCACCACGACTCCTTGCGCCACAACCGGTCGACCACGGATCCAGTAGCAACCGCCGGATCCAATCACCCTCATCAAGCCCCACCGCCACCGTATCATCACCATTCACCACCAACCCTCGCCAACAGCGCGCTCCCACCACAGACATAGCCACGCCACTACAAGAGAGAGAACCTTCGCTCACCTCACGCGCGGCCGTCGCCCGAGCTTCGCCAGCGCTGCCGGCCACGGTGAACTGATCCAGACGCTGCAGGCCTCTTTGTGCCGCCACTCCACCGTACGTTCCAGCCAGGGCCCGCCCTGGGGTAAGCCTGACAAGCCATCGGGCTTGGGCAACCCCCCGGTTAGGGCAAACCCCCCAGGCTTCGAAGTTCCCACTTCTCCGCCAATAGAGCCTCCATGGTTCACCCTTAGTTGAACTAGCAATTCTCCATATCCATATTGCGAGTTCCTACTGGGTAGAACTCGAGTAGCTCATGAGTCGGAAGTGGAACTCGGAATCCGAGCTCCATGCTGCCGTCAGAACCGGAGATATCTTTTTCTGGAGTTGATATCAGTTTGCATTTACAGCTTTCAGCTTGTTATAATTTTTTTGATATCGTTTTCTAAAGTCAAGGGTAAGAGGCAACCAAAATTAGCTTCGGCTAGGGCAACCCAAACACCTGGACCGCCCCTGGTTCCAGCACAGCCGTCGTGGCGCGCTCTCCCTCCGTCGACCCCGACGCTGCAAGCCAGGCCGCTCCGCCACCCACGCCCGCCGGAGGAAGGAGGAAGGAGGAGGAGGAGGAAGAAGGAGGAGGAAAGAGAAGAGGAAAGAAATTAGGGTTTGGGGGATCTTTCCGTCGCTAGTAGTGGTGGTGGCGGTGGCTGCTCGTTAGGGCTGCAAACGAGCCAAGCCGAGCCAAGCTCTTGTAAGCTTGAGCTTGGCTTGACTAGAATTAATCGAGCTCGAGCCCGAGCTCGAGCTTGGTAAGTTTTTTATTTTAGAGCTTGAGCTTGGCTCGAGCTTGTTTATATTAAGCTTGAGCTTGGCTTGGTTTGAGCTCGGGCTTGGCTTGATAAGCAAGCTTGATTCAAGCTTGATAAGCTCAAAATCAAGCATGTTAAGTTAGATTTCAAGCTCGCTCAACTTTATTTCAAGATCATTAGGCTTGATTTCAAGCTTAACGAGCTCGATTTCAAGCTAGTACGAGCTCGATTTCAAGCTAGTTAGGTTTGAATTCAAGTACTTATAATGTTAACAATTTATTTATAAAAAATTAATTAAAAAAGTTTCTTAAGAACAATTATTAAGGATATATAATGCACACAACCATATTGTTATGCAAACATATATAAAATTAGAATTCAACAAAGAACAAACGAGCTTCTAAACAAGCTCCTAAACGAGCTCCTAAATGAGCTTCTAAATGAGCCAGCGCGCAAGCTCATAAACGAGCCAGCTTGCGAGCTCAAACGAGCCGAGTACTTCTAAGCTTGAGCTTGGCTCGTTTATTAAACGAGATCGAAAATGAAGCTTGAGCTCAGCTTGTTTACTAAAAGAACCGAGCTCAAACAAGCTTTTATCGAGCCAAGCTTCGAGCAGCTCGCGAACGGCTTGGCTCATTTGCAGCCCTACTGCTCGTAGTGGTGGAAGAAGGAGGCGACGGTGGCGGTGGCTGCTGGTAGTGGTGGTGGCGCCGCCGCCGGAGGAAGGAGGAGGAGGAGGAAGGAGGATGAAAGAGAAGAGGGAAAAAATTAGGGTTTTGGTAGCGGTGGCTGCTCGTAGTGGTGGAAGGAGGCGGCGGTGGCTGCTGGTAGTGGTGGTGGCGCCAACGCCTGAGGAAGGAGGAAGAGGAGGAAAGAGAAGAGGGAAGAAATTAGGGTTTGAGGGTTGGGCTGCCCCCAAGTAAATTGTGGGTGCCCCCAGCAATTTCTCCACCTGCTTGGGCTGGCCCCTAGCAAATATGGTGGTGCCCTTAGAAATTACCAAAAATATATAAATAAAACAAAATTTTGTTGTAGTCAAGATTTAAACCAATGACCTCTTAAATAAAAGTCTAACATTGTAACCACTACACCACAAGTTTTTTGGTTAAAAAAAGAAGGCACATGTTACATACTAGTTCTATTATAGATAGTTCAATGTTGGTGTCCCTTTCGTCAGGGGACCCTGGGCCGTCGTCCGGTCTGCCCTGGGCCAGGTCCGCCCCTGTCTAGTAGTTCTAACGGATATTTTTATAGGAAGCATCAAAGTTTTACAAAATTGAGCTTAAAGAACAAGAAACGTCCTATGGTAGGACGTTTTTCAAACAAATGCTCTATGGTATGACATTTTTCTTGAGACTGGAAAGTAGTTTATCATTTACTGGTAGTAATAGAATTAGCGACTAACTAATTTACACTAATACAAAAAATCAAAGAAAACATCTTATAGAGAGACTTTTAGCACAAAAAATGCCCAACAAATAGACCTAAAGTATCTTGTGTAAAAAAAATAATGTAGCATTTGACGTTTTTCTTATATTTTTTAAATCTTATTACTTTAATATGCGACCACAAATCCCACATAATTGATCTTATAAATACATATACCAAATATATAATATATATGTATATGAAATAAAAAACGCTATGATACTTATTTAGCATAAAAAAAGTCCTCCGGTTGGTCATTTCTTGTCCACAATACGTCAAACCAATGGACATTTTTTGTCAACAATACGTCCAATCAATGAACGTTCTCTTTGATAGTTAGATAGTTAGGTAGGGTGATTTGACGATTTGAAGAAAACGTCCAAGGAATGGGCATTTTGTTTGTGTATTCCATTTCTCCAAACTTTATGCCGCATGCGTGATTTCTGCAAACTATAATGCTATGTATGTAAATATCTGTAATTCTGTATCAATTATTCGGAGTTGTTTATTCGACTCAGAGACAATCTCAATCAAATCGCTTCATGTAGACCATTAAGTTATTTGCCATGATATCAAAGTTTAGCTGAAAGAATACTTGAATCTCCCTCACAAGGAAATATTAGAATGATAAATTATTTACAGGTATTTTTTTGCTATATATTGTTCGTGGTGTCTGCCTTCTTGGCTTTGCCACTCTAGCAAACCACTCCCTTTCTTGCCCTGTACAAAATTTGCCAGTTTCTTATGATCATTGGTTCTGCAACCGATACGGATACGGCTAGAACCGCACAAGCCGAGAACACAAAATGCAACAACACTAAAGAGTCCCTTAACATCAAGAGTTTGATCTTCTACGAATTTGTAATGCCCAATTGTCTCTGTAACTTCCTGGAAAAATGGGGTTAGAACAAAGTTGCACATGGACGAACTATAATTTTGAGCTCATATCATACATTTTTGACAGACTTTGGTGCACTTCATATAAAAATACGAAGGAAAAAAAAAAATAGTAGTAATATTTCTGGAATCGAACATACCCCTTGCTATTTCTCATAAGATATGCATATCAGCATTTATATATAGACAGGCAGGCCAACAGCATGTCCCTTAATTGTGCAATGCAACATACAAGATTCTGTAGATAATAGAAGACTTTGCCACAAATTATGAGCAACTTGAACACGGCAGGTCGAAGCATTTTCATGAGTCAAGCATTTTCATCTGTCGCATACATGGTTGTTAAAAAGAAAATCACACTTGTTAAATAAGGTGTATTTTGGAGCACATTATCCTCCCAAGTAGCTTGCTAACGAATGAAACGCCTACACACGAAACTTTTCCAATGGCAGTTTATACTAAACTCTTACAAATCCTCTGACATATATTTAGAAAAAAGGAAAAAAAAAAAAGAGCATTGTCAATGGGATACCTGCTAGTCTTCAAATAAAAAAAAAACGCAATAAAAATTAAGATTGTCTGCAAGGGTTTGACATCTGTATGGTTCTCCAGAGATGCAGCAAGCAAAGAAACAGCATTATTACTGCATAAGCTGTTAATAAGAAAAAGCTATGTTGGTTCACTGGTCACAGTGTCATGTCTAAGCAGTAGAGGCTTTGAACATATACAGCAGATATATCTTTTTATTTCAAGATCACAAAAATTGCGAAGTTCTTGGCGAAGCACAATCCTTCGAAGGAAATGCTATTGACAAGTTCAAGCACTAGTGCCTAATCAGCAAGTTCGTTGCACCCTGCAACTCTTCAAAGTTAAAGACTGAAATGCCTCATTACCTCAGAATAATGGTTTGGATTTTACCTGCTGCCAACTTTGAAGCAGATAACATGATCTCCGCCCTCAAGTAAAGGGCAAGGGAGAAGAGCCATCGCGGATGAAGTGTAGAGGCAGAGGGGAAGAATCATCATAGATGAAGTGTAGACGGAGAGAAGAACCATCCCAGATGAAGTGTAGAAGCAGAGAAGACTCTCGTGTTAGGATAAAGTGACAGGTATGAAGGGGTGCGAAGAGCAACGAAACCAATGCATGCCGAGGCAGCAGAGTTGTGTAGCAATTGTTAAAGCAGGGGCGAAGCCTCCTCAACAACAACAACAAAAAATTGCTTAGTGCATATATTCCCTTCATGCTAAGTTACTTAAACTAAAAGTAATACATGGGCAACAGAGGCAAATCAAGTTGAAATAACCTTATATCAGAAATCCAAGCAGAATGTAGAAGGGTCGCTGTTTTTAAAACAATAGTCAGATGAGCCGACAGGAGCCCAAGAACAAGCAGAAGAATGCAGCATACAATTAGCAACAAAGCCACTGTATATTAAACTCAACTCCTGCTTCGCTCCCTATCTTTGACAGCAGCAGTCCTGGATAAATAAATAACATATGTAATGATCTTTCAAGTAAAATATGTTGATTTAGTAGAGAAGAGTAGAGAAGACCTTCTTACCCATTGTTGTAGGGTGACTCCTCACGACCACGTTTGTAAGGAGGTGACTCATCACGACCACGTTTGTAAGGAGGTGACTTGCTGTAACTACGACCACGAGGTGAAACACTGCGATGTCTTGGAGGAGAGCGGTCACGAGGACTATAGCTCCTGTGCAAAGACAATAACATAAACAAAAAAATGAAGCGTAAATGGTCAGGCTAATCATAATCAAGAAAAGCAGGCCAGAATGCATACAAATTAAGGGAAACTTAAGTAGAACAGAATTAGATGTGTTTTAATAGCTAGCCAACACGCAAACACTGTTACTCTTCCACGGCATTGTTCATGCAAGGTGAGCAGAAGGCATTTTAAGGGCATTAATTATTACACCTAGAAAAACCAGACAACAACGATAATCTAACATGAGTGCACATACAAATAGCAGTAGGCTGTGCTTTAACCATTGGCTTAGATCGGTATGCTTTTAGGTGGTCCGCACAGCCCATTGTTTCATCTAACCTGGCCCAGGTACATAATATAGAACAGAACCCAACCCAGAAGCTTAAGACCGAGAATAGTGTTACCATTTGGAAAAGCAAAGCTGATTAGGTTGGAGAAATATGAGCAGGAAAAAGTAACAGGAAGCCCAAGAGCAGAGCAACCAGTGTCGCAAGGACTGCTCATTGCTTTGTATGCCAATCTAAAGAGACACAAAGCTACATCTAAATAGGCTTAGCATCAGATACCTCATGGCAATTAAAACTAAATGGGTAACTTAATCAAGATAATATTCTTAAAATTTACAAATCCTTTACATTTTTCGTGAGATCTGGCCAAAAGATGAATTGTGCGATATTGCCAAAAGATGTTTATTATGCTAAAATAACCATCATAGCTGAGAAGTAATCGGCAACTTCAACATAGATTACATAGCATTTCACTGAGGCACCTTAATATAAAAAGAATGTAGAAAATAACTGATCAAAATATTGTACGTGGAAGAAAAAAAAATCTGGAACTTCTTGACCCTTTGGCAACATGTAGCAAGATTAATGTTTCTTCACCGGGGTTTATTAATAAACAATGCCAATGTGATTATCGATTGTTGAAGCCAGATTACTAAATTGTTGTATCAGCAATGAGATAAACTTTGAAATCATTAAAACTGTAGTAAAATATACTTTGATTACCTTCTATTGTAGCTTGAATTCCCAATATTACACAGACATTCACACGTATATACTAGGATTATGTGACTAAGAAGAGAAAGAGATGTTAGATTATATCAGATACAGGTGATAATATTACCTTCTACCATAGCTTGGACTCCTACGGTATCTGGGAGGAGTTCGGCTCCTGCTGCGGCTACGACGACGTCCACTGCCTAGTCCTCCAGAACCAACTCGTAGACGACATTCACGAGCAAAATGACCAGGTTCACCACACTCATAACACTTCAAATCTGAACCTCCAGAACGCTCACGACCACGGCCACCACCGCCACCACCGCCACCACCTCCGCGGCCTCCGCCACCACCACTTCCCTTAGAGTTATGTGAAAGCTCAACCCTCCATCCGTTCTTACCTGTGGCAAAATATTTGAAAGCAAGATAATATCAACTTATCAAATCAAGTTACGCATGTACTCATGTAGCATGATAGTCAATTAACAGTTATAATAGCATAATGTAGATACCACTCTAAGGACACTACACGATGCAGTTCTCTGAGAACAAATCGGCCACACTTTCATAAAGACATAAAACATTACGTCAGTCCATGTGGAGATAGTTGTCAATGGAGTTAACAATTATTTGCCAAATGTTATATTGAGTTACTTCTGTCAAAGTAGCATCAGATTTGCAGTATGCACACCAGTGTAGAAAAACCTATATGTTCAAAAGAAAGATGAATCCACCTTTACCAATTGTGGTTATATGCTATTCACATTAAAAAGCTGATAGATCATACCAAGAGAAATAAAAGAAGTATCGAATCTGACAACTTATAAAATGTTATTATATGGGAATTACTTCAGTCTACACATCTTCCCACCTTGCCTCTTTTTCTATCTCTTCCTGTCATTTGACATTATTCAACTCCGAGATCACCTAGAATGCAGAACACTACTTAATGGGGAAAAAAAAATTGGGAACCAAAATTGAAAACGCAGTATGCCACTTGGTATGGAACGAGAAATGGTGGAGGTAGGTTTCTTGCAAACACTTAGGTGGAATGGAGTGTACGATTATGAGTAACTTTTCCTTGACCTGCAGTGAGAGAAGACCTGATAGCTGCAAATCAGGTGCACAATGTAGTTTTCTCACGTCAATGGTGTTGAATCGTGTCCTATTTACTACTCAAAGCAATTAGAAGTGTGCGTCCAAGAGTAATTCGGTTGATTTTGGTTTGGAATTTCATGACCCTACATTTAGTGTTATGGAACAAAAATATTCCACAAGTTGGAATGAAATTCGAGGAATGCAATCTATGGGGTTTGAGATATTTATGCTAACGTAGTTGTTTTCCAATGAAAGTGCGCAAAGGAAAACTTGCATTGATGTGTAGACGAATTACAACTTCGCAACGAAAGCTATACAAATAAGTAACCACTACAACTATTACCTATTATGGAAAAGTGCGGTGATGGAAGTCTCACCAGCGTGACCACTTTGTTCCGTTGACGATCCAAATCTATGGCGAGGGGTTCTTCTCGACGGCGGTAAGTTCTTCTCGGATGGTTCAGAACTCCAAGACATTGAAAGCTTGCTGCCAAACTAAATGACAAATACTATTTTGTTGCAGTGGCTTTTGTGGAACAGCTTGTTGCCTACGTGGCTTGAGAGAGATCGAGATCACTTGGGACCAATGTCCTATTGCAGCGATGAATGGTTGTCACCAAAGGAATGGCCTTGGGACTCTCCTTTGTAAATGTGGAAACAAAATTTCAGGAACCAAGAAGTAAACTTTGGAAAATACCCCATTTTAGTCATGACATGGACTATTTGTAGAGGAAATGCCTTTATAACTGCCTTTCACGGAGCTAACTCACATGCTCCGCAGGGCTAAGCTGATTGACCGTGAGTAGTGGAGAGAATAATCCACGTTCTCCTCCTTCCTCGCGGAAGACGGGTCATCTTAGCCTCTTAGTGGGGTGGTTAGCAACCTGCCACCAAAGTAGGTGCTACACTTGGCATCCCAGTAATAACGTGGCACTTTAACAACTGTTCAGTTGGTTAGCAGCGGCGGCGCAAAAGCAACTGGTGTCCAACTCTGCGGAGAAGAAGGCTATACATAGTGCTGCAGAATCAGGATGTGTACGACGTTGCGGAAGTAGTTGTGCGCTCAACGGCAAGGAAGTTGCAACTAAGTTCCACGGAAGTATTCAACTTTGCGTAAGTACCCAGCTTTGCAGTGAAGTACTCAGTTCCGCGGGAGTAGTCTTCTCATAGTGGCACGGTGCATAAGCTCAGCTCTGCTCGAGTTGTCTATTCTGCGGCACTAGCCTTCAAGGCCGATTTTAACCCCTTTTTTGCTAGATGTTTTGAATTTTGAAATGACCATTTTATCTTCATTAGTCTATCAAGACCCTATCCATTTTATCTTCATAAGTCCATCTAGGTCCGGACTGTCCACGTACCAACTTTTTACGTGCCAACATTAGTTCCTTTTATGCATGCCATGAATGTGAATGCTTATCTCTTTGGTTGTTCCATTAAGGTAAAGGGGTTGACATTCTTTCACTCTTTGACTAAATGTCTCATGGAACAATGCAATTCCTTATAGAAGATTGTACCATCTAACCTCTTCGTCTAGTCTTCTTATAGTTGACACTTGGAGGATGCTCCTTGGCTGCATGAACTTAAATTGCATAAGATACGTCTACCTATTTGCCAACATGATGCCTAATTGTTATGGCATATGACCCTCTCATGCTCATATTTACCTTGGTAGGAATTTGAGACCGGTATAGAGCCTTGACATCAGGTCAACAGCCGATTATAGGGTTATAGAAAGTGTCAAATGTTTATGAGCTTTCTTATGCTCCATAGTCGAACCCATTCCGATAGAAGGCATGGATGACTATGATGTCTCATTGACGTAAATGCTACAGGTAACGAGTTTTTGTGTGCGTTCATCAAGTGCTAGTAAAACGGGATAAAAAAAAGGCCGTCCCAGTGCCACAAGGCTCCTGCTTACGCAGGTTTTGGGTGGGGAGGGTCAAGATGTACGCAACATTTTCCCATATATATGTAAAGATTGTTTCCGTGACTCAAACATGACATACTACAAAATGCAAGCACCAACCTAACCATAGCACCAAGGAACGCCCTCAAATTCCAGTAAAAAGAAAACAATTTAAATTAGTGTTCTGATGCACAAGCTTTTAATGCTATGCTCACAAAATACATACTTTACATATTATCGACAAACAATATATGTACTGCAAATCAGCATGTTTACCATACAGTTAGAACGAAATGATATGATACAATTATATACAAACTGTATTCAAGAAATGGCTTTTATTTGTGTGAAAACATAAATTTTCATGTTGAAATTCAGAGAACATTGTTAGAGTCAGTTTGGGTTCATTACTGTTATTATGATTTGAGTTTCTGTAAGACCAATTATATACAATTATGCATGAAGTTAAACATTACACAACTAATGCAGAGAAATCAATTACCACATCTAAACGAACTTCAGCAAGATTTAAGCACCGTACAACAAGTGAAGTAGTATCAAACATTTGTTGTGTTCCTGTTGTAGCTAAAAGTGTATACTGGATTTGAAAGCCAAAAAAAACTATAAGATAATGACCTCTGCAAATATAAGAATTCATTATCTTTGAACAATTGAGAGGTTCTTTGTATATAATAACATGAATGAAATACTTTGAACATGAATTATATTGCCTACATACCATCCAGGTCACGGATTGCATCTTGCGCATCCCTTCGGTCGTCAAAATCAATAAAAGCATAACCCGGTGGTTTTCTGGCAACCCAAATGCTGCATAGAGATCGCGTGTTACATTACCCTCATGGTATAAGTCAATATTATATCCTATAATAAGCTTAATTGTGTTATCATACGAATTCATACCGTTATCTAGAACAAACTTACATGCAGAATATCTCACCATAACGGGCAGAGAAAGAGTAACACTTTTGTTTTCCCGAAGATGGTAATTATTATTCTGGTCCAAAGGCCTGCAAACACAACCCGAAGCCTACAAACCCGGCCCGAAGGCCACTATCTGGCCGAAGGCCCCGCACCTGCATCCGGGCCGCACCTCACTTTACTTCCCCCACAAGGAATTAAAGTGCTTCCCCATTGCTCAAACCCGCAACCTCTGGGGGAATGCCTCCCTCCTTAACCACTTACACTATGCTTTGTAACATGTATATATATATATATATATATATATATATGTATGCCATAGAACTAATGTATGTCACTCTAACAATAACGAAATGTGTAGAATGCTATCGAAAGGTGCGTGTAAGAAAATCATTGGAATTTAGATTGTCAGAACAAGTTGATTCGTAACGAACGACTCAAATTTCCATTGAAATTATTGATTGAAAAAAAAAAAATTAGATCATCACCTTCTTATTACTCCAAATGTTCGGAACTCGTCCTCGAGATCCCGCTCCGAAACTCGCGCTTCCAAGTTACCAACATAAACACGAGACATCTTCAACAATTAACACCTACTGCCATTCATCAACAACAACAAAAAATAGCTGATTTTAAACAGAACTACAGTGATACAGTAAACTATGTAGCAGATCACTGTGCAAAAAAAAAAGCTAAGATAAATTGATTCTAAAACATTGGTGGATCTAGAATTAAGAAATAAAACGTGATGATCTTTAATTTTTACATAAACAACGAGAAAGCAACAGATCTGGCGGAAAAAATTAGGGTTTCTGAATACGAAATTACCTAGAGATTTAAGTCTTCTTCTCGATCGAGATTTTTCGAAGCCCTAAAAAATGGTTTTAGGAGGTGGGTACTGAACTGGCGGGGGGGGGGGGGGATGGAAGATTATGTTTAGGTTTGCAGCGCGTGAGCTGCAGGTGCATAAATATTGAATTGTAATAAGTTTTTGGCTAATTTTGTCCAAAATAGCCTATTGTTCACTTAATTACAATGAAGTAAAAGAAGTAAAAGGATTTCTTTTTTTTTACTTCCCATAAAATTTAATGAGTGTCATCACTTTGTTGTCTTTTCTCATCTCTCAGAACTTTCTCTCAATTCATCAGGTCCCATCTACTTTATGACAACCCTAGTCAAGAGGGTAACATGATTGAACTACCAGAAAATCAAAAATATAAGCAAATATTTTTTTAAAAAAACTTAGATGTAACCAATATATTAAGATCTCATTTGGTTCGCAAAATCATCGGATTGAAAAAAAAAATGATTATTTTTTTATGTTTGGGTGCCAAAAAATTGATGAAAAAAGGAAAGTTATTTCCAATAGAAAAAAAAATTAGGAGAAAAAGTGATTACATCCATCCATCCAAGCAAGAAATCACTTTTTCACATTGAAGTATTCACTTTTCTTTCAAAAAATTTTGTATTTTCAAACATAGAAAAGAAAAATCAATAAAAATTATAATTTTTCAAAAGAAAGAGAATGCTAAAAAATTGATTTTCTTTTTTTTTCCATTCCACGAACCAAACGAGACCTAAATGTTTCACACAACAACCACAAATGATTTATCTCAAACACATCAATGCATATACATTGCACGTGTTAAAACCATTTAAATCAGAATTCTTTTAAAAAAAAAAATTCAACCGTGGTAATATCTAACTTTTTACGAATACATTTTTTATATCTTATCATTTAATGTATATTCGCTCATCCATCTTAAGATTTTTATTTCTACAATGATAATTTTTTTTTAAATAAGTATAATTTTTAAGAAACCTAGGAAGCTGTGATCCTCTCAGTCCATGATTTACTTTCATTTCTGACCCTAAGACCTATACAACTGTTTTCGAGTTAATTTACATGTTAATTGGGTTTTACCAAAAAAATTAACCTATTTTCAAGAGTTAACATTGTATTGACTATTCTCTTGGTTCATATTAGAATAATATTTTAAATAAAAATTATAGATTTGTTTATGTCTTTGCTTACAAATATAAGTGTGACCCGTCCAAGAAAAAAAAACAGAGGAAGAGAGCAATAACATATTTTTTGGAAGGCGACAAAAATATCTTAAATTTAAAAATAAAAAGAACTAAAGATTGAAGTCGGAACATCTTAGTAAAAATCATACATATTTACTACATAATTATATTTTTTAATTTTATATATATATATATATATATATATATATATATATATATATAACCTAAAATTTTGAGGGAGCCGTTGCCTCCTCCTCGCCTATGGTGGATTCGTCCATGTAAGAAAACAAATATATTAAAATATTTGTTGAGGATGAAGAGCGGGTGTAACATTATTTATTGAAAATACAGCAGATCTATACAGACCGCGGTCACGTGTCTACTTTTGATTGGTTAATTTTTTCGGCCTATATTAGTCGGAGGTGTAGCAGATCTATACAAACTGCGGTCACGTGTCTACTTTTGATTGGCTGGTTTTTTTGGCCTATGTTAATCGGAGGTGGTGTTTTTTTTTTTAAAAAAATTAGCCAATCCGGAGCTGCCACGTGTTCCTTTCGATTCGGTTTTCGGTTTTTGTCTCGGGCCGAGAAGACTTTCGGTTAAAAATACAATATAATTTTTACGTGATAGATAGCTTCTTCTTCTTTTTTTGTATGGATTTGTATGAAAATATTCTATCTTTATATATTTGTTATAGCCGCATCTCTATTATGAAAGAAAAAGGCTGGACGCAGCAGTTATAATATTTGGGCCGAGCGAAACGGTTACATACAGGCCCAGTCCACAGGAACTAAAAGGTGCCAACTCATTCTCTCTCTCTCTTCTCACATTTCTCCGATCTCGATTCTCTCTCTCTCTCTCTCTCTCTGCCAATGGATGCCCTAGATTCCGTCGTCGACCCCCTCCGCGAGTTCGCCAAGGACAGCGTCCGCCTCGTCAAGCGCTGCCACAAGCCCGATCGCAAAGGCATCGATCTTCCCTCTCTCTCTCTCTCTCTCTCTCTCTCTCCCCCCATCGATCAATCGATAGATCTCCAAAAACTTTTTTTTCTCCATTTTTTTGGATTTTTTTATGTTGTTTTGTTCAATTTATGGGCGGGAAATTGATATTGATGTTTGGATCTGCAAACCTGGCTCGCAGAGTTCGCGAAGGTGGCGTTCCGTACGGCGATCGGGTTCGTGGTGATGGGGTTCGTCGGCTTCTTCGTCAAGCTCATCTTCATTCCGATCAACAACATCATCGTCGGATCCGGTTAGTTAGGTGAGCACATCCAAGACCCGACAAGCACAGATCCAGATCCGATAAGCACAGATCCGATATGGCTCTGTTGCTGTTGTTTCTGCGTAGTTTCTTTCACCAAATGTGCGTTTACTGAGATTATCATTCGTTCCTTCTATGTGCAGCGAACAACTATGTTTCACTGATATGCACACGGACACGATACCAATTTTTACGCGGCCTAAGATATTTTGGAATGTCCGTGTGGTGTCCGATGTGTCTGACATGACACTTCACGGGAACAACACTGAATTATTTAGAGCATTTTGCTTCTAGAATAACATGCCAACACGGACAAAGCCAAAGCCTCCATGGCTTTGTTCCATTTCTTTGGGGATTTAAGGCTAGAACCTAGGACCTCTTGTGTACAAATATAACAAACTACCACTACACCACAAATGTTTTGTGATAAAGGAGGATCATATTATATATTAGTTCTATTTTCAATATAAGATTACTAATATATATATACATTTAAATTAATTTTTTGGCTTAATTGCACTTTGCTACCCTCAACTATTACCATTTTTCAACTTTGTACCCTAAACTATTTTTTGTAACAATTTGGTACCCAGATGTTATTTTGGACTAAAATGCCCCTACCCCTACCCCTAACCCTCCCCCCCTGCACGCTCCGGCCGCCCCCCCTGCTCACTCCGGCCGCCCCCCCCCCCCCCCCCCCCCTGCTAGCTCCGCCCCCCCCCCCCCCCGCCCCCCCCCCGCCCCCCACCCCCCCCCCTGCTCACTCCGGCCGCCCGCCCGCCCCCGCCTCTCCCCTAGGCCGCGGCAGCACGGGAGGAGGGGGGCTAGGGAGGGAGGGCGGGGCGGGAGGCGGGGCAGGGGGTGGCCGAAGGTAGCAGGGGGGGGGGGACCGGGGGGGGGGGGGGCGGAGCTAGCGGGGGGGGGGGGGGGGTGGGGCGGCCAGAGCTAGCAGGGGGGGTGGCCGGAGTGGGGAAGGGGGTGGAGGGAAGGAAGAGGGAAGGGCATTTTCGGAATTTTTGAAAAATTAGGTATCAAGTTGAAAAAAAATAATAGTTGAGGTACCAATTTGTTACGAAAAAAATTTTATGGTATCAAGTTGAAAAGGCGGAATAGTTGAGGGTAGCAAAGTGCAATTAAGCCTAATTTTTTTGGGCCCCCAAATTTCATGGGGCCCTGGGCCAGGGCCGGCCCTGACTGTATCTTATCCATATATATGGATAGTGTACACCGCTAAATCGGACATCTTTAATAGGATCATCCTACCATTTCCGAGAGTCGAGAAGCATGCGACATTTCTTTTTCTACTTTGTAATCCAAGTATATATATATTCTATCTAGGATTAGTGGACATGCCATTATGGCAGCTCTTTATGTGTCTGAAATGACAATTCTGTCTCAAGATGCAAATATGTTGGAGACACGTCGCTGTTGGTGCCTCTTTTATGTACATAATCGTATTAATTTGCCATGTTCATGTCAGGAAACAAAGTTTTTCATTGTGATTAGTACGACTTTTGAAGCATATACATGAATAGTTTCTTACAGGTGGAGAATTGGAAGCCATGAATTTTGTGAGTGTATAAGACACGTGCTAATGCTTGGAACAATAATTATGGAAACTACTCGTGGACAAGAGAAACACTTTTAGCTTATCATATTTGCTTCTAAGCATTTAAATGGTTTTGATCAAGATGAATTTGCAGTTTGAGTGTTCCTCATATAATTTACCTTGTTTAAATATTAGTCCAACTTTTACGAGACAAACCCAGTTCTGAAGTATATTCACACTTTTGTGTGTCGTTCCACTTCATATTGAAAAACTTACGACTATGTTAAGCTTAGGTTAGCAAAAATGTGGAAGTTGGTAGATTCATTGATGAGCATGATCCAATTTAGACTACCATGTGAAGGATTGTGCGTGAGAGATATGATAGGGAATTCATTGCCAAACTGTTGAATAAATGATGATTTGCTTGTCAAAGATGTGGACAATGATTGTTTTCTGAGATAGTAGATATCAATTTATTTTGTAAATTTAATGTGGTTGGAGGAAAAGTTAGATCCTTTTCAATATGTTCTTTTGGATATTACATTTTGCACCTTCAGAATCTCATATATTCAGTAGCTAATCTAGTAGACTAGTAGGCCTTGGAAAATTGGTTCTAAACTCCGGATTACATGGCATTTAATCGGATAAACAATAACTATTTATTCTAATTTATCAATTGGAAGGTTAAGCAAAATATGGAAGTGGCACTTAAGTACAATTAAGTGATCACTCAATCCGGTTGTTTGGTAAGTATAGCCTTGGACTGGATACATATTGAATTAAATCTATATATAATTGATATAGAAATCAGCTTGGGTTGCAGACTTAGCCATGTGAGATAACCATCTTGAGTTGCTGAACTTGTCTACCGCGTGCCCTTGGTGTGTGCATATATGTCGTGTCTATCCGTGTGTCCTACATAGCATGTCTTGCTATTTACTTTGATAATCTAGGGACACTTTTACAATTACCAGTTCACAAGGTTGCCAGACATTTATTCCTAGACTTGCACTAATTAGATGCAGCTAGGCAATGATCATTACCACCACATTTAAGGATATGGTGCATTTGATTTTCTTTTGTTTTCTTCTTTGTCTTTAACCACTGTTACAATGTTTGCTCTTTGGGGCAACTTGGCTAGTTAGTGATGTTTGATTCATTTGAGAAAATATTTTGCTGCATATTTTGTCCTCTTATAATTGAGCATTGGCTAGCTACTTAACTATGAAAGGGAACATTCTTACCATGTCTCTGACCATGATTTAGGCTTTTCTCGACTGGTTAGAAACACTGAGTTCCTATAAAGCACATGCACTTGGTTCTGCTTCAGTATCATTTCGGACACATATCTGACACAACTCCAAAATACACTATGCCACCGAAAACGGTGACGTGTCCGGTGGCTCTATTGTTATGTACTTGTGCCCTGTGCAACATAAGTAGTGCGATCCCATACCTGATTAAATTATGGATTTGATATAAGCAGTAGGCTCCATTGTTGTTATGTTGTGTTTGCGATTGCTGTTGTGAGATTGTATATCTGAACGAGTGTATTTTGGATTTAAAGTACGAGCATGAAATGAGGCTGGTGGTGGTTTGCTGGATATGCTATATTAGGGTTCTATACTGAAGTTTGAACCATGTTGTAACATGTTGCTCGAATACGACATACTACAGGCATGGCACGAGACGGACAACCCATAGATTTTTTGATGTATCCCAATGTAATTTTGGAGTCTCTGAGGTCGAGAGCTCTGGCGTCATAACTGCATACTCTACATATATCCTTATAAATATTACTAGAAATCCTAGTTTTCATTATCACCCTTCTCCAGCTAGTTCATGTGAGTCTTAAACATGTATTTGGTCTCGTCTCGACAGTGTCATTCACAATAACACAAATCCATTGGAGTTATCTTGACTGCAAATAAAATCTATTTTGTGTTTGGCATATTTATTGCAACATTTCTTTTTTTAGTAAAAGAAAACACAATCTTGTGCACATCAAGGAGAGAGAGAGGGTTGTATACTATTATTGTTTCTCCAAGGGTGTCCAATATTCGTAATATCATGGGACCAGCGTATGGAGATAACATCTTGGTAGTGCATAATAGCAGCAGTAAGACTGTATTTGGTTGCTAAGAAAGGAAGATGAAACTTTATCCTATTTAAATGGGATCCCATCTACATGATACACTTCCACTTTCCTATGTCATTTTCCACCAAGCCGAACACAAGTCTAAGGAAACCATCTTTTGCTACCAAGCATCCTAGGAGCGAGTGCAGGTTTCATGCATGACAGTGAAGTGATTTCACCACTGCTACACAGTAGCAGCAAGGGGCCTTGTTAGCTTTGATGTTATAAGTGTACTAACTGGTCAATTTAGTTGCTGATAGGCAGACTGCTTCAATTCATGGATCATGATGGATCATACTGCCCTTACTTGTTAAATTACTCTGATAACATTTGTTATGAAATTTTGAAAGCATATGGAAGTACAATATTAAATATTCTCTCGCCAGTAACTTCTTTGCAAGGTATCAAAATAACTCGTTGGCATGAAACTAGCATAACTTGGAGAGCAATGATATGAGTCACCCAGAAGGACGACATGAATTTGCTTTGCTCATGATGACTGGATGCAAGAACTTGCATTAGAACCTGCCACTGCAACTCAGGCCTTTGTTTCTGACAATGAATTCTTCTCAAACTCACCATGAGGGTTTACTTTTGAGCTACGAACTGCGACTCGTTTTTTTTCTTTTGCCCATTCACCACCTTTGTCCACAAATTTCCTAGAATTTTGATTCAAGTTATCTGGATACTAGTATATCTGATTCATATATCAGTATCTTGACTGCTTGAAGTGATCTCATGCAATGTACGTTCAAACTTCAGCATACTCCAGCTTCTGACAATCAACTTTCTGATGTTTGTTTTTTTGCTGCAGGTTTAGAACTGATCTAAGACACTTTGACAAGGGCAGGACAATTATACAGGAACGATTTTGTTTCTCCCCTAGATTATCTAGTTTTCGCCCTCTTAGATGTTTACCATTTGCTCTCTTCTGGATACCCTATAACTATTTTAGTTGAAAACTTTTTTTTTTTTTTTTAAAGATGCTCAAAATGATGTCTGAATATAACGATTTTTTACGTTAGTCTTTTTGGTATGTTTTGGTTATTTCTTTCTGACTCTCAGCTGTAAACATCAATTTTTTGTCAGTAATACTCAGATGACTCTTCGTTTATTATCTTACAATAGTCAAGAAATGGTGGGCTATAAAGTTTCCCTTGATGGGAATACTATTTTACATTGAAATATCTTCTTTTTCTGGGTTTGAGAAGCTACAGAATCTAAATCAAGCTTCTTTGAACATGGGTAGAGATTTTTTTGGAATGGTGGGAACATATGGGGTTGTGCCTGTGGCAGTTTCATGTTATTATAATGCGTCATGGACCTCACTCTTGGTCTTGTGTATTGAGGTTGCAGTCAGTGTTCTAAATGGCGACCACCTAGGCGGTAAGCGGTCTCTCTCCACGCCGTTTTTTCGGTATGCAGTTGAGTGGCGGCCAACAGAGGTTGGCAGCATAGGTGGAGGTGAGGTGGCGTAGGCGGGCGCCGCGGCAGAGCAATACCTAACAAGATATTTTGACCAGAAATGTTTTGTAAGCATTATGGACATATGGTTCACTTTTACAAAACTAAAATTTTATGAATATTCGTTCTACAACTTAGTTATGCATGAAACCCTTAAAATATGCATATTATGCAAAAAAAATAGTAGTAAAATAGTAAAAAATATTCAAAATGTATCGACCGTCTAGGCGGTAGGCGGACTCTCTCAGCCGTATATCCGTCTACCGTCGTCTAGAACCTTGTTGCAGTTCCATGAATAATACTTGATTTTGTTTTCTTATTTTACTTTATCTACAATGGATTTTTGTCTGAGATTTGATTAGGTAACTTTTAGAAACTGGATATTCATTTTCAATTTCTTGGCAAATTTCTCATGAATTATTATTATTTCTCGTCTTAAATTTCCACCGAAGGTGTATGAAATAACTGCCCATTTTGAACTAGATGATCAATGAGGTGCAGGTGCTCATGAAACCTTTCTCCTCTTGTTTGAGTAGAGCGGTCAATGGTGATACACGTCATCTGGGAGTGAACTTGGCTTGAGAACGAGATAGTGGTCTGCTACAGCTAATGCTATCTAGATCCTTGTTAGCAATTCGGCAAAGGGGAAAATTTTGGGATGGCAGAAGTATAAATCGGTTCAGTGCAAATAGAATACGTTCAAAAGTTCGATCAAATATTCGAAAAATAGAAATATTGAGATTATAAACTTCACATTCTTAAATATGTTATCAATTTTGGTTAATTAAACAGGTTTTCAGTACATTTTTTTTGCCAAATTTTTTAATAATTTATACAGAACACGTTTAAAACTTCGAATGCTTAAAATTTATGTACTAATTTCGATCTGTCAAAAGTACGTAAGTATTATACGTAAACATATGAAAAAATTCGTGTATAATATGAGTTTTATTCGGGTGATTACTAACGAGGATATAGACAACTTAACAAAAGACCTTTGATAGAAAAATCCAATTTTGATAAGGTTCTTAGCTAATTAGCTCGAGTCCGTAGGGGCCTGGCCTACTGGAATTTGGTCGCAACCCGGAGGAAAGGAGACAAAGGAAAAGATAAGGTTCTTAGCTGATGAAGGACCTTGGAAGCTTCCAAGTAACCAGATTGAATATAAATTCATCATTCACAAACCAAGTTTTGACATTTTCTGAAATGTATCACTCTTTCGTAACAGAGTTACTACAATATAAAACTGTCGCAGAAACATGAAATGATGTCAATTGTTGACATCTCATACTTTTTTGAGAAATTTTGAGTGGCACCCCACTTTTGTTTACCATATTTACAGTGCACCCCACAAGTTTACAATAATGTAAGGTACCCCCCACTTTTGACGGTTTCCGTTCACAACTTACGGTCAACCCCTTTGACCATTTTTTTTTGACCAAAATACCCCTGTCTTATTTCCCGTATCCCCTCATGTGTTTTCAGTGTCTGCCCCCTCCCCGCCGTCGGCGTGCCTCCGCCGCCTCCCTTCGCCGGGCCCTAGCGCCGCCCCCCTCCCCGACCTCGCCGCCCCCCCCCCCCCTCCCCGACCTCGCCGAAAGCCGCTCCACCCACATTCTCCCTACCGCCGCACTCCACGACCCGTGCGAGGCATGTCGCGGCCCCGGCCTGCACGGAGCGGCTCTGCTCCCCCATCGCCTCCATCAGCGGCCTGACGAACACCCCCACCGCCGCCGCCCCGTTATCCTCCCCCTTGACGTACAGCCCCGCGAGCACGCCCGCGGCGTCCCGGCACGCGTCGCGCACCGAGGAGTCGGATCCCGGGTCCTTGAGCCGGCGCACGACGTGCGCGACCATCTTCGGGAGGTGGGCCGCGGCGGCGGCGGTGTGGGTGGAGGCAAGGAGGGACATGAGGCGGAGGGACTCGCGGCGGAGGACGGGGGAGGAGGAGGAGTCGAAGGGGGAGTCCTGGAGGAGGCAGCCGAGGAGGATGGCGAGGGCTTTCGGATGGGTCGGGGTTAGGGCTTTTATGGCGTCCTCGAGGTCGGCGGCGGCGATCTGGTGGGTGTCGCGGTCGGAGAGCTTGGAGAGTGAGGAGAGGATGCGGGTCTTCAGCTCCGCCATGGCCATGGGGAAGGATAGCTTGGTGACGGGCTTTGGGCTGGAGGATCGCGTCAGGAGGGAGGCACTGGGGGGCGGCGAGGTCGGGGAGGGGGGTCGGCGAGGTCGGAGAGGGGGGGGGGGGGGCGCAAGGTCGGGGACGGGGGCGGCGAGGTCGGGGAGGGGGGGGGGGCAGCGTCGAGGGGGGCGCGAGAGACACGGTGGAGAAGACAAGAGGTCGGGGGTATTTTTGTCAAAAAAATTGGGTCAACCCAGTTGACCGTCCATATTGGACGGAAAACATGAAAAGTGGGGGGTACCTTACATTATTGTAAACTTGTGGGATGCACTGTAAATATGGTAAATAAAAGTGGGGTGCCACTCAAAATTTCTCTTTTTTTTTTTTATATAGAAAGATGGAATTTGGTGAAAGTGGTGACTTGGTGTAGATAGGAGGATCTATGGAGAGACAACACGTCAGTCATATTGTGTACGCAGTTATACGCACAAACAAAATTTTGAAAATTTGCAATTTCGTCCCAAAAATTGAGGAAGAAACCTAACGCTCACAACAGTTTAAGCCCTCCTTAGATTTGTCTCATTTGCAAAATAAAAACTTTTAGAAAACTTAAACAGTTTGTACCTCCCACAAAACCGTTTTTGTTTGGAATGTCCCTTTCCGTCAAAATGACGTTAGAACTAGCCGTTAGAGCCCATGTTTTGGATATAAAAAAAATTGCACTCCCCAAAATACCCCTAATGCTAACGGTTACATTGTAGTTGTTGGCTCTCTTTCATTCTCTATATATAAGAATGTTTGTTTGAAACATAAAACCTAAGCTTTATATTTTCTACTTTTTTGACCAGTTGGTTGGAAGGAAAAATAATATTTAAATTTTTATATTCTTTTTTTTTTACTTATTTGCTCTCATTTAATGTATTGAAACTTTTTCTTAGCTACAGATCTCAAATCCAACTGCAAATTTTTTTTATATTTCCTTTTTTTTTTACTTATTTGCTCTCATTTAATGTTTGAAGCTTTTTTTACTTATTCCTTTTTTTTCTCAAGACGTCCAAATAGAAATTATGGAAGAACAATTTATTGCTATTGTGGATTAATTAGCCCATTGAAAACTTTATTGACACCAACAAATCCTGGAAGATGATTCTAAGGGAGTTCAAATTTTTCAACAAATTCTTGTGATTTTCTACTATGGGAGGATGAGAAACTTTCAGAACACTATCAAATTCTAATGTGCAATTTAATGAAAGAATTAAAGGAGCACCGAAACCAAGGTTTACAGCCTATTCCTAGAGAATCGACAACGGCGGTGGCAGCCACTGAACCTGGACCATGCTTCGACATACATGTTTTACAATTTATTTTTGGATTTTTGACACGTTTAGTAATATTTAAGTTATTTGTTTAAGGAATACATATGATGAAAATAAATTTGTACCAAGATTTACAATTTCAGTTAGAATTAATAAATAAATAATTACGATAATAGTCATGACTAATAAATTATTAAGTAAGACTATAATGATGATTACTAAATTATTAATTAAAATTATTATAATATATAAATTATTAACTATAATTATAATTATGATTAAATTATTATTAATTAATATTATAATAAAATTGTAATTAATAAATTATTAACTATGGTTATAATTATTAATTAAGATTATAATTATTATAAAATATTAAATAATATAATATTAGTTACAGTTATCTAGCTCCAAATACGGTTTACCAAACATGTCCCAAGTTAAATGGCTGGATAGTTCAGGACTAACAAGACATTTGTTAAAAGATTTTTTTTTTCCATAAAAATTTAAGATGAAAACATACTATTTAGATTATAAACATTTATTTTCGAAAATGACGTCAAGCATGAGAATTCTATCTTTTTAAGAACGATAGGTTATTTTTTGTCCCAGTCAACTTTATGTCCGAGTAAATTCTTTTTTGCTTTTTTTTTAGTTTTCTTGTCTTTTTAATATTTTGTTTTTTGTTTCCATTTTTTTAGTTCTTATTTCATTTTTTTCATCTTTTTAATAATCTTTTCTAGTTTTTTAAGAGTGACTTTTATTTTTTTTGGTTTTTTTTATTTCTTAAATAGTTTTTGTTTTTTCAAATTTGTATAGTTTTTCTTTTCGTCTTTTTTCATTGTTTAAGATTTATCCTCATTTTTTGGTTTTTTGGAATATTTTGTCTATTTTTTTATTTTTCCATATTTTAATAGTATTTTTTTTGTTTTTTATTTGGATTTTTTTTTCAGTTTTTCATCATTTCTATTTTTTAAGAATTGATTTTTTTTTTGTATTTAACAGTTTTGTTTTCCCCAAAAATATTTATATATTTGTTAAATAAAAAATAATTTATGACAAAATAATTTTAAATAATAACTTTATATAAATATAAAATTTCTGACTATAGTATTTAAACGTCCAAAGTTTTACTACAGTATATAACTTTGGATTTTATTTGTAAGTGTAGAGAATAAGTGGCAAATTACAATGGCCAATTATATCCAGGGGTAAAATGGTCAACACAACCCCATTTTAACACCCGTTAACAGAAAAGTTAGATTAGGGGGTGATTTGAGCATTTTCATAATCTTTTGAATTTTTCAAATCAGAAAATCTTTAATTGTGTTTTCGTAACATCTAAGAAGGATTTAAATGCACTTTACCCCTCACAACAGGCTACTTGAATTTGGATATTTTCACGTGCGGCATATCGATCTTTACTACACAGTGCTACAAGAGGTAGATGAGAACTGTATCTCACAGCCCAATCCTAGAATAAATTAGTCATGTACTGACAAAATATCTAAATATTCTTAAGTGTGTGTTTGATTGCAAGGTGGAAAATACGTGGAAAAGAAATTAATTCCATGGAATTATTTTTCTAGGAAAAAAAATTCCATGGAATTTTAAAATTTTTCATGGAAAACTTAATTTGGTTGTTTGATTGTCATTATTTTCCACGGAAAATAAGTTATTTTTCATGGAAAATGATATTTTCCTATGGGTTAGACAAGTTTCATTTTCCACCATTTTAGAAAAAAATATGGAAAATGATAGTTTTTTGGAAAATAATTCCATGAAAAATATAAGCTATCAAACACTACAATTGGTGGAAAATTTGTGGTGGAAATATTTTCCATGGAAAAAAAGCCCAATCAAACACAGCCCAATCAAGCATAAAATTCAGTCATACGAAATCCGAAAAACTGATTAGGTTTCACATATATCTGGTGAAGAACGAAGCACTTGAAAGTAGTCCAATTTATACAACCATGGATGGGAGTTATGTTTTTGTTCTCAGTTTTTATTTTATTTTATTTTTTTACTTATTAAATATGCTTACATATAGAATGTGCTATAGACTTGGTGTCTGGCACATATGAGCTGATATATATATATATATATATATATATATATATATATATATATATATATATATATATATATATATATATATGTGTGTGTGTGTGTGGAAGCGGATCAAAAATTTCTCTTAGAAAACCTCCTAAAAATTTCCTCACTCTAATCCGTAATTTATTGTTAACATTAATATTAACATTAAATACTAAAATTAACATTAAACTTAACATTAAAATTAATATTAACATTAACATTAATATTAGTATTAACATTAACATTAAAATTAAAATTAATATTAAAAAATATTAAAAAAATTAATTTTAATATTAATATTAACATTAATATTAACATTAATATTATGAATTAGAGTGAGGGTTTTTTTTAAGAAATTTTCTAAGGGAGACTTTTGATCCGCTCCCTATATATATATATATATATATATATATATATATATATATATATATATATATATATATATATATATATATTTTTTTTTTTTTTTTTTTTTTTTTTTTTTTTTTTTTTTTTTTTTTTTTTTAAGCGAAAGGTTCTTCTTTATTAATACTGAAACCGTTTACATATGTGTGCTCATGAAGCCACACTTAAATCATCCCAAGAACAAAGGCTATCCCTAGAACAGCAATCTATTCCGACTCAATCTCACCATCCTCCACTAATGCCTCAGCCTATTCCTGCCTCAATGGATATCCTGCCTCAATGGATATATATATATATATATATATATATATATATATATATATATATATATATATATATATATATATATATGTGGAAGCGGATCAAAAGTTCCTCTTAAAAAATCTCCTAAAAACCCCTCACTCTAATCCGTAATATTAATGTTAATGTTAATATTAATGTTAATATTAACATTAAATACTAAAATTAACATTAAACTTAACATTAAAATTAATATTAACATTAACATTAATATTAACATTAATATAAAAAATATAAAAAAATAATATATTAACATTAACATTAATATTACGAATTAGAGTGAGGAAATTTTTAGGAGATTTTCTAAGGAAAACTTTTGATCCGCTCCCTATATATATATATATATATATATATATATATATATATATATATATATATATATATATATATATATGTCCCAGTGGCCGTAGCCTGTTGGGAACGGTGGAGCACTCCGGCGCAGTGGCGCGGGTTCGAGCCCCCTTGGAGGCATGCCTCCAAGCACCATTAAGAAGTGGACACCCTCAAATATATATATATATATATATATAGCAAATGATCTTTACCCTAGTGGCATGCGGCCCAAGTGGTCAGGAATTCGAGCCCCAGTGGAGGCAAGTTCGTCACAATTACCCATTTCTTCAAAAACCATATCTACTTTTACCACATCTCAAAAAAAAAAAAAAAATTCACTTCCTACTTACATAACTATCCAAACACCAAACCAAATTTTTTTTCCACTTGCAGCAGACAAAAAAATATTCTATCCAAACACATTTTGGAAAGTACCACTTGTTGCAAGTCCACGAAAACTCAACTTGCTGCAAGTGACACTTTCACACTTTTAAAGAGTTACATCTATCCAAACAATCCCTTACTGCAAATACACCAATTTGATTGACATATTTATTAAATTTTGTAATATTTAATTAGCAAGTTTGTTGATTCAATTTGCATATTGTATTTCCATCGGGAAAATTTCCCCATTTTTTTTTTTTTTTTCTAGAATCAATTTTGCCAAATACTGTTACTGTTAACTATGATACTAAAAACTGCGGGCGGACTAATGGATATGATCATCTGATGTCGACATGATGTCGACATGATTACTGTTGTGCCATATTGCATGCCGTCCGTCGCAATTACACACACATAATGAAATTGAAAAGTTGGAGCAAGCAAATGAATTTCCAGTACATATGACATGATTGACATCTTCATAAATTGAAGTGACAGATTTTTTTTTTGTTTCAAAAAAAAAAAATGACAGATTTTTTAATAACAATGAGATGTCATCATGTCGACTAGGAACAGCTTAAATAGACAAATGTTAAAGATCACCCCCTTTTACTAAGGACAATCCATCTACTAAGGGCAATCATGATTTTGTTTTTTTTTTTACTAAGAGCAACCTAAAGGCCACAAGTTTACTAAGGGCCTGTTGGTGCTTTATTTACATGGAGAGAGCTTGCTCTCAACATGTCTTGTAAAATTTTAGTTCCACATTGGAAAAGCACCATGAGTTATCTCAACATATATACTTGGGTGTGTTGTTGAGAGATGCACATGGGGTGGTGACCCTAAGGAGGGAACCATGTGGGTGATTTTACTAGGAGGTAAGAATAAGGCTCCAAGGATTAAGCATTAATGCTTTTGTCATTCTCTTGGATTAATTCCACTTGGAGCTAAGCCCCAAAGGGGCTTAGCGACTCGGACTCGGACTCGGGCTCATGGGCTCATGGGGCGTAATGTGGCGTTTTGTTGGCGCACTTTGCACTTCGGCTCATGCGGTCTTTATGCGGCTCATATGCGGCTCATGCGGTCCATGCGGCTCATGCGGTTCATGCGGTCCATACGGCCCAAGCGGTCCATGCGGCCAGGCTGCTGCTGCTGCCGCATGGAGGGCTACGCTGACTGTGCAGATTTTAAATCGGTTATGGAAAGGGTGAATCAATGCGATTAATTCAGATCCTATTTTTGTGGGATTTGAATTAATTTCGTTACTATATTTGTGGGATTTGAATTAATTCAGTTCCTATCTTTGTGGGATTAGAATTAATTCGTTGCTATCTTTTTGTGATTTGATTCAATCTTTCCATAACTGAAGAGGCGACTAGAATTTCCACCCTCTCTCTATATATACTCTCTTCTGGCCTCCTTTGTGGGTACTACGAAAAAAATACAAGTCAGAAAAGAGAGAAAGAGAGGGAGTTGCTGCCGCCATTGCAAGTCCATCCGAGGAGTCAGAACAGAGGTGACATCGAGCGTTCCACAAGTTCTTCAAACTTGCTGGTTCCTGGAAGCAGATCGTGTGTGGCGAATCTTGCTTTGAGCAACGGTGTTTTGACACCCCAGCATTGTTCTTCTTCTCATCTCTTTAGATTATTGTAACTTGTTCTGTCCCAATTGCAACACGTTTGCAAGGAAGAACAAGAGATCTTCTCTTTGCTATTTTTCTCCTTCATATTGTAATTTGGCTTTTTAGTTTTTTTTCGTAGATCTTGAGTTTGATCATCACAAAGTTTTGTGTGACATCTCAGATCTCGATTGCATTAGTTTTCATCTTCGGTCAAGCCCCCGGGACTAACAGGGCCACCCGGTGGAAGTCGCCCACATCGTCCTCGGAGGGAGGACGTTCTCGGGAGGCGCTCTCCCGCCCCTCTCGAGCAATCGCTTCTCCGGACGAGCCGAGAGGAGGAGGAGGCGGCGGCTGCAGAGCCTAAGCCCCCCTTCCCCCCGCTACGGCGGTGAGGGTACACGCGCTCTCGAACTCCTCGTTCCACTCGACGGCCCCGATCCTGACATGATCGCCTCCTCTCTCGTGCAGTTCATCTTGACGGTCCTCCGCAGCGAACCCAGGGCCAGCCTTGGCCCCTTCCACCTCACCTCTGCCATCACAACCCCCTCCTCCTCCTCGCTGTCGAGACCCTCGACCTTCTTGAGGACGAGGCGCGCGACGAACTTCCGGGAGACGAGCGGCGGCCAGGGGCGCCACCGCATGACCATGGTCGCCATCGGCCAGGGGCGCCACCGCATGACCTTGGTCTTGCCTCCGACTCCCTCCCACCGCCGCAGCCCCCTTCCCACCGCCGCAGCCCCCCCTCCGCCTCCCTCCTCCCGCCACAGCCCGTGGATCGTTCGCGAAGAAGGTGGACTGCAGGCTTTGCCTGCAGTCCTGTCTTCACTTTGGACTGCAGGCAAGTCCTGCAGTCACTGTAAGTTAAAAAAAAAAAAAAAAAAGATGGACTGCAGACTAGCCCTGCAGTCCTCGATTGACAGGAGCGGGGTGGCCCTTAGTGTTTATAAAATGACAAACTTATAATTTTTTTTAAGTTTTAACTTGGTGGCCCTTAGTAGAAAGGGGGTGGCCTTTAACATTTGCCCTTAAATATGGGTACTTTCTATAATGTCTTTAACAAATCCAATACCTATTAAATAAATCCAAGACCTATTAAATAACAAAAGGAGGATGAGCTAAGCCCACTTTTTCCCAATCCGTCCATATTAATCGAACAATTCTAAGACTTTCTATAAATCAGCTTACCATATTTATTATAGGTACTGCAAAAATTCAAATAGGAGCTCAAAATATGAACTTACAATAGGACACTTTGACGATTTTTTTCAGTTCATCATTGATGAGTTCCAAAAAATAAGAACTCGCGAGCTAATATACCAACTAATATAATAATTAATTATAAAAAACATATTTTGGAGTGTCGGATACTAGACTAGAACAAGAAAAACAACATCAATAACCACAACCTATACACACAGCAGCGTGCCATGGAAAAAAACAAAAAAAAAACAAAATCCCAACTCCGAAAAAAAAAAACTACAAATAAAAATACAAATTCCTCCTCCACCGACCGTCACGCCGCCGCCGCAATTTCCGGCCGAGCAACGCCGACGCCGCCGCGGCAGATCGGACACGCTGGCGTCCTCACAAGCCACCGGTCCACGCAGTCCCTGTGGAAGCAGTGCCCGCATCCCGGCAGCAACCGGCACCCCTCCCCCTCCCTCAACCCCTCCAAGCAGACCGCACAGTCGGTTAGGGTTAGGGTTTGGTCGTCGGACCAGTCGAAGGAAGGGAGGCGCTCGAGCTCGTCGGCCGAGAGACCCAGCCAGCTGCGGGTGGGGCTCGGGCCCGGGGCGCGGAGAAGGAACCTGCGGCGGCGGCGGCGGCGGAGAGAGCGGCCGGCGACGAATAGGTGGACGAGGACGAGCGCGGCGACGCCGGCGAAGAGGAAGAAGAGGAGGAACGCCGCCGCCATGACTAGGGTCTGGAGGAGGAAGGAGAGGAGCCTGGCGCCGCCGCCGCGGGGCTTGGACGGCTGGGATTGGGACGGGGAGGGGACCGGTCGGTCGGTTCGCGTGGCCATGGGCTCTTCTTCTTCGGTTGTCGTCATCACGAGGAGGAGAGGGGAGAGCTTCGGGAGGAATGGGGGATATTATGGGAATGGCGGGGGTTAAGATGTTCCGCGGAGGAGTTTAAGTGGGGGGTGGGTTCGGGAGGAGGTCCATTTATATAGCAGGAGACGTGTAAAAGTGTTGTGACATGGGCGAGTCGTGCAGTGCGGTTGCTCGCATAGAGTTTCTTATGCTCTAAGTAAGTATGTCCATTATGCTTCATTAATTTGATGTCACAAAATTAAAATTAGTACACATATTGATGCTCCGCATTCGGTTACGGGGACTATGTTTGTTATAGGTTACTACTGACTACTGTAACGGAACAACAAATGTCTCGTGCCTACAAACAAATTAAAGCTGCAATCATACTATAATAAACTTTACTTGCATCTAATCAATAAACTTTTTCGTATTTTTTTTAATTTCAGACGTTAGATTGTTTTTTTTTTTTTTTACTGTTCGATCAAAAATGGATAATTTAAGAAACTAATCAGAACGGTAAAAAACAACGAACGACTTTGGTTATTTCTGAAAATATTTGGAAATGCGAGATCAAAGAAGGGAGGGGCGTTGCATCCCACATGAAATGAAATGGTATGAATATTTATATTATTTGACATGTATGAAAGATTTATTTTGAATACAAAATTATATTTATCATTTTTTATTTATTTGAAATTAATGTATAACAATGTATTTATATTTAATTTGTTCTTATAAATGTTATAAGTTATTACAATATTTGTAGCAAAAGTTTAGACATTTAAGAAGAGGCCTAACCAGAACAAATCGGACGACTATTTGGAGTCCAAAATTTTTAGAAACACCCCCAAAACATAGATTTTGTTATAGTTATACTAGTGTTCGAACACATGCGTTGCATGTGCAATATATTACTTTTAATTTTAACATAATTGACCGAACTCGAGTGGCTCTTGTGGTTACCGAGGAGTGGCATAAACACTGACTGGGTGGCGGAAGATTAGTGGATCGAGCCACGGAGGCGTATTATTTCATCCATTTATTTGGTGGGAGTTGGGACAGTGGGTCCACACAAGCATGTCATGCAGCGTGCACTAAGTCCCGTGCGTATCGCCTGACATCTCAAAAAAAATTATTATAATTGTATAATTCTGTCACGTCCCACTTCCCAAATGGAATGGTGACGTCATACACATCCCCAGGCTACGCGCCGAAAATCCGCGATTGTCGCCCGTAAACATCAGCAAAAATGGAAAATGCCAGAGATTACATCTTATTATACATACTTCATCAACAATACTTTACAAGCTTATTACAAAAGAAATAACTAGCAAGTTATCAGACGATTATTCCTCGTTGTACTGCGGCGTTACTTCGGCGGAGACGTCCTCTTCTTCACATAGTGAACAATACTAGGTCATTTTAGAAAACGACAAGCAAGTCCTCGGTCAAGGACGGTAAAGTATACAAAAGAAAGATGCAGTTTTTCTTAAAGGAAAGAAATATGCCAACTAGCACTATTATATGGGTTTACTTCACAAAATCAAGGAAATGTAAATGACATCCTACTCCATGGATTGTAAGATTTCCTGAGCTTCCCTTGAGCTCTCAGTAGGATTTTGCTTCCCTTGAGCAACCAAGAAACTACCCACCTTTGATAGGTGGAGTTATTTGCTGGAGTAACACTACCAAAATACATGGATTTACCGACGGCCTTATCCGTCGGTATTCCGTCGCCAAAAATAAATACCGACGGATTATCGACGGATATTTTGGTAAAACAGCCGTCGGGAATAACCTCGTCGCTAAAACATATCCGTCGCTACTCCGTCGCTCAGCGACGACTTAGCGACGGAATACCGTCGGCGCATTTAAATATATATAGCGACGGATTACCGACTAGCTTTCGTCGAAACATGTATCAGGATATAGGGTTAGCGACGGAAAACTCCATCGCTAAAGAGTCGGCAAAACCGTATCAGTGATTTTCTGATTCGCAATTTCCGTCGCTAATCCGTCGTAAATTTGTCGGTAAAAGCGTATCAGCGACAAAACATCCGTCGCTAACAGCAAAATTTATGGACATCAAACAGAACTTGGTCGACGGACGTTCCGTCGCTAAACCGTCGCTCAATGTAAAATTCTCCAGGTAGCGACAGATATTGCGTCGCCAATCCGTCGATACATTAAAACTCCTACAGATAGCGACGGATGGTCCGTCGCCAATCCGTCGCTTTATTGAAATACTCCAGGTAGCGACGGTTTTTTCCGTCGCTACTCCGTCGCTAAACTCAGTTTCTCCAGTTAGCGACGGACTATCCGTCGCTGAGTGGTCGCCAGTCCGTCGCTAACTTCTAATTTTTGAAAAAAAAATACTGAAAATAGACTCTTTCCTGTTTGTGCAACACATCCAACACAATATCAAACATGCAAAATATCCATATACAACACCATATATCCATATCCAACACGAATATCCAACGTATCCAATATCCAACACCATATATCCATATACAAAATATCCATATCCGACACCAATATCCAACGTATCCAATATCCAACAAAATATTACCAACACAATATATCCAATATCCAACATTAAATTATCCAAACATAAAAAAAATATCCGAACATACAATGTATCCAAATGTCTACAAAAATTTCGGCAGCACCTCCTTTGTATATCAGATCATCGCTTATAACCCAGCGTAGGTATATATCCAAAAATCACATAGACGAAATATGCACATACGAATTTAATGCACACCAATTATCCAAGAAAAGACATCAATTATACTGAAGAGTAACCTAATATCCGTCGTTATACTGAAAATTTATCTTCAAGTGTGAGAACGGATGGCTCAGAATACACAACCCAAAATTCATTCTAGCATACATTAGTGTGAATCATCTATGTTCTGTACATATGGTGTAGTATATGATCTTATCGTATATAGTATTTGAAGAACGTAACAGAATCAAGATGAACTCACATAATGTAATACTAAGACATCATCTACTACTATATAAGATATAGTGATAGGTTGTCGTATCATCATTGCCGAGGGATGAGGGTCGGAAGACAGTCAACTTTATCTACGGCTACATAGTTTCTGCCTCGCCAGTCGAATGGCTGCAAGTACTATGTCCGGATCACCATGTTGTACCGTAGTTCAAATGGAGCTGGAATGGAGCCAAAATACAGTACTACTTCACCATGTCGTACCATTTTACTCTCTCTCTCTCCTCCTCCCCTCCGGTGCTCTCACTCTCTCCGGCGCTCTCACACTACTAATTCCTATGTGTTTTAAGTGTGAGAACGGATGGCTCAGAACACAACCCAAGATTCATTCTAGCATACATTAGTGTGAATCATCTATATTCTGTATACATATCGTGTAGTATATGTTAACCTTATCGTATCTAGTATCTGAAGGACGTACGTAACAGAATCAAGATGAACTCACTAATGTAATACTAAGACATCATCTACTACTATATAAGATATAGTGATAGGTTGTCGTATCATCATTGCCGAGGGATGAGGGTCGGAGGACAGGCAACTTTATCTACGGCAACAAAGTTTCTGCCTCGCCAGTCGAATGGCTGCAGGGAATATCCGTCACCATGTCGTACCGTAGATTAATGCAATTAATGGAGCTGGAAATATCCGTCGCTAACCGGTAACTAGTCTGTCGCTAACTGAGATTGTCACATACACATATGTATATCACAGCTAGATGTATAGATATATACATCTATACAGAAGCACACAACTGATAGAACTCGCACTGTCCTTGAGACAGTGAACATATACACCATGAATCCAAACCCCATATATATTCACATTTACTAATCCAAACACCACCAAACTAATGGAACACCCAATATGGATAACACATTATTTAGCCAATATATAAACTCAGATGAATTTGAGAAGCAAAGCCACCCGCCGCCCCCGACCAAAGCCCGCCGCCCCAAGCCCGCCGCCCAGTAGTTCGGTTGCATATATATATGAAGAGTACTTATGGGTGTGCGTCGGTTGCAAATAGCCCCGACGCACCCGCCCCAAGCCCACCGCACCCGCCCTAAGCCAGCCGCTCAGAATACACAACCCAAAATTCATTCTAGCATACATTAGTGTGAATCATCTATGTTCTGTACATATGGTGTAGTATATGATCTTATCGTATATAGTATTTGAAGAACGTAACAGAATCAAGATGAACTCACATAATGTAATACTAAGACATCATCTACTACTATATAAGATATAGTGATAGGTTGTCGTATCATCATTGCCGAGGGATGAGGGTCGGAGGACAGTCAACTTATCTACGGCTACATAGTTTCTGCCTCGCCAGTCGAATGGCTGCAGGGACTATATATGTCCTGATCACCATGTCGTACCGTAGATTAATGCAAATGGAGCTGGAAACAAAATACAGAAACCAAAAAACAAAATACAGAATCCAATCCCTGGGTTCGTCGAAAATACGAAACACAGAATCCAATCCCTGTATTTTAAGTGTGAGAACGGATGGCTCAGAAGACAACCCAACCGGAGAGGATACTCCGAGAGATCCATCTGGGTAGGACGTATACTCTGAGAGATCACCCTTACAGAAATGATATCAGTAGTGGGATCGAATGTTGGAGAAGATATTATCACAGTATACGTCCTCTCCTCCACGATGGCTCTAGACCCATCTGCTCGTCCCTGCTTCCATTCTTCTTGTTTGACTCTCTCAGCCACACATGATATCCAGCTCAAGTGTAGAGTAGGCGAAAAAGAAGGGGACAGGAATAGGAGGGGGAAGCAGCACACCGGCGGCATGACCCGGAGGAAGTACAGAGGTTTTCTTCAACGTACGTAGGAGAACTATAAGGATATATGTAAACACAACATATCACCTTGTCAAAGACCCTAAATGTGACAACCATGTTACCGCGGTGTCGGAAGACTAACATGTCATAATTTTATAAGCCGTGTGTTTTGACATAATCCTCCCAACCGGATTTCAGTTCTATGTAATAATGCGAGATTACGACACAGGAGGAAAGAGTTGGGATGATTATGTCAAAACACACGGCTTAGAAAATTATGACATGTTAGTCTTCCGACACCGCGGTAACATGGTTGTCACATTAAGGGTCTTTGACAAGATGACATATTGTGAAAAGATATATCCTTATAGTTCTCCTACGTATGTTGAAGAAAACCTCTGTACTTCCTCCGAGTCATGCCGCCGGTGTGCTGCTTCCCCCTCCTATTCATGTCCCCTTCTTTTCTGCCTACTCTACATTTGAGCTGGATATCATGTGTGGCTGAGAGAGTCAAATAAGAAGAATGGAAGCAGGGACGAGCAGATGGGTCTAGAGCCATCGTGGAGGAGAGGACGTATACTGTGATAATATCTTCTCCAACATTCGATCCCACTACTGATGTCATTTCTGTAAGGGTGATCTCTCAGAGTATACGTCCTACCCAGATGGATCTCTCGGAGTATCCTCTCCGGTTGGTTGTCGTATCATCATTGCCGAGGGATGAGGGTCGGAGGACAGTCCACTTTATCTACGGATACATAGTTTCTGCCTCGCCAGTCGAATGGCTGCAGGAACTATGTTACCGCGGTGTCGTAGTCCAATATAATCCAGAGATTGACACAGTTCTAATTCATATATGTAGTCCAATACAAATAGTCTAAAACAAAAACAACCCAATAAAAATAGTCCAATACAAATAAGTACTAATAGCTAATGCTTGCCACGCTGCTCACGCAAACGCTCAGTGATACTTTCACGCAACCACCTCCGAAAAGCGAGATTTTTGGTGCGAGGAGAGGCGTCGTCCCTTGCCAGGACTGCATCAAAAGCACTCTCGGCATTACTAGCTACCGGTGCTGGATGACTAGAACTCCCAGTCTCACTAGCAACCGGTGCCACTTCCTCCTCAACTGTAGGAGGAACCACCTCAGCATTCACTGTTTTCTTCAAACGACGTGCTGCTCCTCGGGTCATGGGTGCCATCTGGTAAGTATATGTAACAGAATGTAAAAGAATGTAACAGCTCAAATTCAAAAACCAAAATCCCCATGCCAACATGAATCATAACATATAACTTAAACCCAGACATGACATAGGATTAAACCTAATGATTTAATCATCCTTAAATCAGTAAACACAAACAATGTACTAATTCTCAGTTTTTAGTCCAATGTAATTCGAAAGCCATCATCCCATGCCAAAAAAAAACACTCCATACACAGAAAACAACAGATTTTTGATAAGTACTTATTTGTGTAGGGGTATCATCTGACTGCACACAAGGGATGATGAGCTGGGCAGGTACAATATGGATGCAGTAAGCCACCCCAACAATGCCCGGCCCCCTTAACTAGGCTAGTCCTAGGTCAAATTAGGAGTCCAAGTCAACTCTGTCAAAACTAATCTTAATTAGGCTAAACTTCTACCTTAGCAAATCAAATATATATACTAGACTTCACGACGTGTGTCTGTGTATATATATATATATATATATATATATATATATATATATATATATATATATATATATATATATATATATTAATAAATTACTTAAAATTATGCCTATATATATATATATATATATATATATATATATATATATATATATATATACAGGGCCGGCTTCAGGGGGAGGCAGGCCAGGCACCCGCCTAGGGCCTCCTCCCCCAAGGGGGCCCCATTTATATGTTGAATTTCTTTGGTTTTCCAGCGGCACCACAGTCCAATAAATATGGTGTTGGAGGAAGCCCATAATCAAAGCTGTAGGCTTGTAGCAAACAAAACCTAAAACAAAACCTAGAGAGAAAAATCAAAACCCACCGCCTTCTTCATCTCCTCTCTCTCTCCCGAGTCCCACGGAAAACCTCCTCAACTAAGCAGGTATTTTATCCTCCTCAAAGCTGTGAGTGTGATTGTTAATGAAAACTATCATGAGAATGTGATTGTGAATGATGATTTGTTGGATTTTGAATTTATAGAAATATTATAGAGGAATGAGGGCCTCATTTATGAGACTTGTTTGGGGCCTCCAAAAGTCTGGAGCCGGTGCTGTATATATATATATATATATATATATATATATATATATATATATATATATATATATGTTTGTGTGTTTGTGTATCTGTGTGTCTGTGTCCGTGTGTGTCCGTGTGTGTGTGTGTGTGTGTCTGTGTGTGTGTGTCTGTGTGTCCGTGTGTCCGTGTGTGTGTGTGTGTGTGTGTCCGTGTGTGTGTGTCCGTGGCCAGCCCCCGCCCCCATCGTACCCCCCCAACGCTGCCCGCCCCCTCGATCCCACCGCCTCCTCCACACCCCCCGCCCCCCGCGCACGGCCAGCCCCCCTCCGCAACCCCCGCACCCCGCGGCCAGCCCCCGCGCGCCCCCATCCCTCCAACGCTTCCCGCCCCCTCCCACCGCCCCCTCCACACCCCCCGCCACCGCCGCCACCGCCGCCCCCCGCAGTCGACGCCGCCCCCGCAGCCCCCGACGCCCCTGGCCCGCTGCACCCACGACCACCGCGCGCGCGCGCGAGAGAGAGAGAGAACGAGAAAGAGAGAGAGAGAGAGAGAGAGGGAGAGGGAGAGGGGAATACCTTTGGAAAAGAGAGAGGAGAGGGGGTCGCCGATCACCGCTGCGGGAGAGAGAGGAGAGGGGGTCGCCGATCGATCACCGCGGGAGAGAGGGAGAGAGAGAGGAGAGAGAGTGAAATTTGGGGGGAATGAAAAAGTTTCCCCCGTCGTTTCAACTTAAGTCTGGAACGTAAATTTAGCGACGGAGTAGCGACGGATTATTCCGTCGCTAATGCGTCAGTAAATCTCGCGCGGGTAGCGACGGATTATTCCGTCGCTACGTCGTCAGTAAATCTCGCGCCAATATTTTAGGCTTTTGCCGCCAAAATATGCGACGTTCTAGCGACGGATATAAAACCGTCGCTACATGGCCGACTACCTATCGACGGCATAGCGACGGATATGGACATAACAAAATAAAAAAAAATGTCCACTGCTTTCCATCGGTATTCCGTCACAAATTCGTCGGGGATCCGACGGTGATAGCGACGAAAAATATCCGTCGCTAAATGACCGTCGCTAAAGTACTGTAATTTGGTAGTGTAAGATGAAATTTAGTAGACTAAATGCAATGCAATTTTGAGAACAGTACTCTGAATTAATTCCCTAAATAATTCCCGTGAACAATCCCGTTAACCTGGGATCATGTTGTAATTTCGGAGCCTCCCTTGGGCTAAAACCAATCTATTCGATGTTACTGTCGGAATAGAAGTAGCAGGACAGGAGCCTCTCTTGGGCTAGTACTTATATAGAAGTACTCATCAGGATATTCAGGAATTGCTGATCAGCTTTTTATGGTTATTATGTTACGGGATATCTAGGGATATTCAGTTGTCCTCCCCACCCAATGATTCTAAAATTTCCGAAAATCAGAAATTTGTCTATCTCCTAAATTTTTTAAAAATTTCGGCAGAGTCTCCTTTGTATTTAGGAGCTCCGACAATTTACAAAACATGATATAAAAGAAATGTATGGGCTCGCCGACCCCTTCGGTGGAGCAACTCTCAACACCGGAACCACGCAAATATATATATATCGGGTTCGCCGACCCCTTCGGTGGAGCAAACCTCAACACCGAAAACCCACGCAAGTATCAAAAATGCTTAATAATATTCTTTCTTACCGTTGCAATCAAGCAAGCAAGTAATTATGCATTTAAATTAGGCAAGTAATTTCCTTGATTTGAGCGGCTTGCCGTTCACTATCCCAAGTATCAAAGAACCTATTAGTAGTGTGTGGACATCAAATTTATGTGTCAATTCTTGAGGAAACCACGTTAGACCCTTGTAATATTACATTGGTGTGCAAGAGAGTTGGAAATTCGTAGAAATAAGTTGCCGTAGTTATGTAGGGGCTTGCAAAAATGATTAATTTAGCTATCCATTGTACCAACATGTGTTATTCGATAGGTTTAAAAATATGGACAGAATTATACAATCATGTTAATAATAAAGAAAAACTACTCTCGTGTATACGTGTTCAAGTAAGATGACATGGGACCTATGTGTATATATATATGAATCAAAATTACATCTATCAACAGTGTCAAGGTGTGTATAAACATGTCATGTGTCCAAGAGAAAAATTCTTTGGTGTCATGTCCAATACTTAGGAATTTGTATTGTATCCTACACAAGGTGTCTGTAGCGAATATTAATTGTGTCGTGTCCCATACATTCATTCTCAAAGTACTCATTCGTTTTTATATATACGTAATTACACCTATGTCTATCAACTTCAATTCTGATTTCAAAGAAATATCTATATTGGAGTTTACCATGACTTACATTAAATTCCAGAATTTAAATACTCATCGATTACTCATGAAAATATGGAAATTATGATCGAACAATATCTAGGAGAGAGAGAGTGAAGGAGGACTTGCCTTTGAGTTAGGGATGACCTAAATTTCTTCACAAGACCCTAATTACAACCCAATAACAAGGAATTTGTTAGAAGTTTCCTAACCTAGGGTTTTAGAATAAAAAGCACACATATAAATTTGGGGAAAGAGGAAGAAATTGGTATACCTAGGCTTAGTCTTCTCCTTGGATGGAAGATGATGATGATGAAGAGGTTGAAGATGGAGTTGGGGGAAGAGGAAGTGGAAGTGGAGATGAAGTGGAGGAAGAGGAAGTGGAGTTGTGGTGGCCGGAGGGGCTGGCCGGCGGCAGCAGGCGGCGCTGGTGGCGGCGGGCGGCGAGCACAGCAGCGGCAGCAGCAAGGCAGGAGCGGCAGCAGCTGGAGTGGGGGTCGGGTGGAGTGGTGTGTGTGGTTTTTTTTTTTGGTTTCATGTGTGTATGTGTGGTGTATTTTATATAGGATTGGGGGAGTGGTGAGGTGTCCCCCCCCATCCCTTGTAGGGACACCTTGCACCCCCCTAGGGCTAGGGTTAGGGTTAGGGTTAGGGTTATGGTTACAAAATGACAAAAATCCTAACCACAAGATAAGTTAACACAAGACAATAATAATAATAATAATAATAATAATAATATTTTGAGTGTGACAAGTCTACCCTCCTTAGAAAAATTCCGTCCTCGGAATTTGAAATAATTAGACTAGCAATATGGTTACTGACCTGTCTTAGGGAATAAATACGGGTATTGCTTCCGCATGTCTTCTTCCTTCTCCCAAGTTGAATCTCCAGGAGAATCCCTGCTCCACGCAACTCGTACTAACGGAATGACCCGATTGCGGAGTATCTTATCTCTTCGATCCAAGATCCCAACGGGTCTTTGTTCTATCCGGAGTGTAGGCCCGATGGTGATTTCTGAATGATCGAGTATATGGCTCGTGTCCGGCACATATCTTCGTAGCTGGGAAACATGGAATACATTGTGAACTCCTTCTAGTGCTGGCGGCAAGGCGAGTCGATATGACACATTTCCAACTTTCTCCAGGATGTCGAATGGTCCAATATATCTGGGACTTAGCTTTCCTCTGGTCCCGAATCTGATGGTTCCCTTAGTTGGTGAAATTTTCAGAAATACATGTTCTCCGGGTTGAAACTCCAATATTCTTTGGTGCTTATCCGCCCACATCTTCTGCCTGTCCTGAGCTGCTTGCAGGTGACTTCTTATTGCTTTGACGATATCCACAGTTTGTGTTACTAATTCTGGCCCCAATAATTATTTTTCTCCTACGTCGGTCCAGCATACCGGCGATCTGCACTTCCTACCATATAGTACTTCAAAAGGAGCCATTTTGATGCTATCATGATAACTGTTGTTATATGAAAATTCTACCAAATATAGATGATCATCCCATGCTCCTCCAAAATCTAAAGTACACGCTCTCAGCATGTCTTCTAAGGTCTGAATGGTTCTTTCAGACTGGCCGTCTGTTTGGGGATGGTAGGCGGAGCTAAATTTCAATTTAGTGCCAAGACTTTCTTGCAAGCTTTTCCAGAAATGTGAAGTGAATCTGGTATCTCTATCCGATACTATACTCACTGGCACTCCATACTGACTAACAATCTGTTTCATGTACATTTCTGCCAGGACCTCCGTTGACTGTCCAACTCGAAAGGGCAGAAAACGAGCGGACTTGGTAAGTCTGTCTACGATGACCCAAATAGCATTATTACCCCTTTGGGTCCTAGGCAATCCTGTCACGAAATCCATGGTGAGGTGTTCCCATTTCCATTCGGGTATGGGTAGCGGCTGGAGAAGCCCTGCTGTCCTTTGATGCTCCGCTTTTACTTGCTGACAGACAAGACATTTTGATACGAATCCGGCGACTTCTCTCTTCATCCCGTGCCACCAAAATGTTTGTCTCAAATCTTTGTACATTTTAGTGCTGCCCGGATGAATGGAATATTGTGAGTTGTGGGCTTCTGACATAACCTCTGTTCTTAAATCTCCACTGGGCACACATAATCGATCTCCGAATCTTAATGATCCGTCCGGATGCTTTCTTATCCCGGTCTGGAGTCCCTCTTCTGTTTGTTTCCAAATTTTCTGAAGTTTTGAATCATTCTGTTGAGCTTCCTTAATTCTATCTATGAAGGAGGACTGTACTTGCAAATTTTGCCACATTCCTTCGGTTAGCGGGCGTATCACTTCAATTCCCATTTTCCTCAAATCCTCAAGGATTTCTTTGGGTGTATTCATAAAGAAAGCTTCGGGTCTTCTACTTAAGGCATCAGCCACCTTATTAGCTTTGCCCGGATGATAGGTCAACTCCATGTCAAAATCCTTCAGTAACTCCAACCATCTTCTCTGTCTCATATTAATCTCCTTTTATGTGAAGACATATTTTAAGCTCTTGTGGTCTGTGTATATTTTGATTCTTTCTCCATATAAATAGTGTCTCCACAACTTGAGTGCGAATACTACCGCTGCAAGTTCGAGATCATGAGTTGGATAATTCCTTTCATGTGTCTTTAATTGTCGGGATGCATAGGCTATGACTCTTCCGTGCTGCATCAGTACACATCCTAAACCTTTACCTGATGCATCACTATATATCTCATATCCACCTGAACCAGAGGGTAATGCTAGTATTGGAGCTGTAATTAATCTTTTCTTCAGCTCGTCAAATGCTGCTTGACATTTCTCCGTCCAATTAAATTTCTCTTCCTTCCGGGTAAGACGGGTTAAAGGTTCTGCAATTCTTGAAAAGTTCTCTACAAATCTCCGATAATAGCCAGCCAATCCTAAGAAGCTTCTGATTTCTGCTACTGACTTAGGTGTTGGCCAAGACTTAACTGCTTCTACTTTCTTTGGATCTACCGAGATGCCTTCTCCACTGACAATATGTCCTAGAAATGGTATTTGGTCCAACCAAAACTCACATTTACTAAGCTTAGCATACAATTGTTCTTCCCGCAGAGTTTGCAATACTATCCTCAAATATTTTTCATGCTCCTCTTCACTTTTGGAGTATACAAGGATGTCATCAATAAATACAATCACAAATTTATCCAGATATTGATAAAATATTCGATTCATCAGGTCCATAAATATAGCAGGTGCATTTGTCAACCCGAATGGCATAACTAAGAATTCGTAATGCCCATACCGAGTTCTAAATGCAGTCTTTGGGATGTCTTCCTTTTTCACCTTTACCTGATGATATCCGGATCTCAAATCAATTTTTGAAAATACCCTTGCCTCTCCTAACTGATCAAACAGTTGATCGATCCTAGGTAAGGGATATTTATTCTTGATGGTAACCTCATTCAAAGCCCTATAGTCAATCACCAGGCGTAGGGTACTATCTTTCTTTTTCACAAATAATACTGGTGCACCCCATGGTGAAGCGCTAGGCTGAATAAACACTTTTGACAATAGCTCCTTTATCTGTTTATTTAACTCAACTAGCTCCTCTTTGTTCATTGGGTATATCTTCTTGGCTATGGGTGCAGCTCCCGGTATTAAATCTATAGAAAATTCCACGGCTCTGTCTGGGGGTAGCCCTGGTAATTCTTCTGGGAACACATCCTTGAATTCTTCCACTACCCTTGGAAATGATTGCTCTGCTACTCCTTGCAGTAGTACTGGTAATTCAAATTTCTCTAGCTCCTCTGCATTGAACTCATTTTGGTCTCTTACAAATTCATAAGACTCGCCGTCAGGGAGTTGGAATGAAATTTTCCCCTGGCCGCAGTCTATATTGGCTAATGTTGCAGTTAGCCAATTCATACCCAATATTACATCATAATTGCTTGTTGGAAAGACAAGCAATCGGGTACGAAAAGCTCCTCCACCCAATTTAATGGGACATCTACGACATACTCGACTGACTTCTACTACTCCATTACCGGTGAGTACTTTCAGTGATTTAGGCAGAGGTTGTGATTCTATTTCACGTTGTGATATAAAAGAAGATGCTATAAATGAATGGGTAGCCCCGGAATCAAATAATACTGAAGCTGGGTATGAAGAAACTAAAATAGTACCTGAAACTACTTCTCCAGGGATATTCGCATCTTCAGTTCCCATTATGAATGCTTGCCCTTGCCAATTCCTTTTCTTGTTACTATTTTGAGCTTGAGCTGCCCGTTGTGCTTGTTGAAACTGATAAGCCTGAGGGGCATAGGGCGGCCTTTGCTGATTTCCATAAGCCATTCCTGCTTGCGCTGTTGGTGCCTGTATCATTGGTCGAGGTTGGTTTCCTTGAACTGGAGGTCGGTATCCTTGAGTGAAGCCTTGTGTCCTTGCTCCATTCGCAGGCGGCTGAGGACATTGACTGATTGGATGATTTGCTCCACATCTCAAACAAAGCCCCAATCTTCTCCTACATACATTCTTTTTATGTCCTGGCTTCTGGCAGAAATCACAGATAAGGAATTTGTCCGAGTTGCCATTCTGAGGACGCTTAGGTGGTCCTTGCCAGTTATTCTTGTTAGAGGATGATCCTTCCTCAAAAGTTCTCTTGGGTTGTGATGACCGGAAAGGTTGCTCCTCTTTCAGGATTCTCTCCTGGTCTCGAGCAGCTTCTGTTACCTCAGAAAAGGTCTGGCATCGGTAGGACGCGACCCTGCTCTTCAATTGTGTCCCGAGCCCTTCCAGGAACCTAGAAATTTTTGTTTCTTCGTCGGCTATCATGTTAGGAGCAAATCGACTGAGTCTGGAAAACTCTACAGCATATTCATCGACGGTACGTCTTCCTTGTTTAAGATAGTTGAATTGCCGCTCTAACTCTATTCGTGCTGATTTAGGATAGAATCTTTCTTCAAACTTCTTCTTGAATTCTGCCCATGTCATAACTCCATCGGAATCTTCTGGGTACTCAGCACTCCACCAGTATCCAGCGATATCTTCTAGCTGGATGCGGATTGCTGGCACCATATCTTCGGTTTTGAGCTTTGCGGCCTTCATTAAGCCTTCAATGGTTTTCAACCATTGACCCGCTTCTATTGCATTTTCAGTTCCCTTGAACTTAGGTGGCTTAAGATCTCGAAAATCTTTTAGGGTTCCCTCTTCTGTTTTATTGGAGTTCTGCATTTGTTCCAATATGGTTGCATTGGCAACATGGGCTGCATTGGCCTGCTGATTATGGGATTCCAGTAATTGCTGGAATAATCGAAACATATCGGCCACAGTTTGGTTCTTGAGGGGGCGGAGTACTTGACTGACCGTGGTTGTCCATATCCTGAGAAAACGCAATTCTTAGAGAAGTATTTAACTCGTAATTTTCAACAAGAGTGTATCATAAAACTTCGTATATATATATATATATTCATTAAAATGAGAGTAATTACAAAATGGTGCTCCTTACTCTCATTTTTCATTTACATACATTCTTGCTACTTAGTTACTCATGTCACCTATCATCCCAAAACGTGACATGGTAAACTATTCTACTTCATACAGGTACATATTTGCAGATGCCAAAATACAAGGAAAAGGACTTCTTCTTCACTATGTACAGGGTTAAGACATCTTATGCTACGGCTTCAATAAGCTCCCTCCCTTCAGCAAGGATTTCTACTTCTGTATATAACCTCTCAAAGTCATCTATGGTGCCTTTGTAGCCGTGCAATCCGACATAGATGCGGTTCGGGTCTCGGACATAAAGACAGTAGGTGGTGTACTCAAAGTACACTTCAGCACCATCCTCAACGTCTCGTACCATAGGACGCCTGACTCCATAGAATATTTGGTAGGCATGAATGTCATACCAGTCGGGTGCGTTCCATAGTATCCTGGCATAGCGTTGGTATAGGTACAAGGTGTACTCGCTTCCATCCCATTCCAAACTGGGTATAAACAGGCCCATACCTACATCCATGATATCCTATGTAAGAATTTCTTATAAGGAACATAAGGAGATTGAAAAAGCATATTTTATTTATTTATAGAACAATATGCCCTTGGCTTACATACATACTTGGTCACATTCTACCTACATACAGATATATCTTACATTTCATCCATCCTAGCTACATACACATACTTATCATCTATAGATACTAGGGGTCTAAGTCCATATTTCCCTACTTACTTACATTCTTACTACATGCATCCATATATTACATTCTTACTTCATACATTCCACATACATACATGCTTGAGGATCTAAATCCACATTTTCCTGATGTTGTACACTATTGCGTCTGGATGAGTTTGCAGCCATTCTTCCAAGGTACCATTGCGATCAGTCTCTGGGCCTTTGGTGGGTTCTGCCTTTATCAGGACATAATAATGTACCGAGTTGTAATACTCCTTCCTTTCATCATCTATGTCTGACACTATTGGATATTTCAATTCGTAGTGTACTCCATAGGCTTCGATCATTCCTTTACGCGCTACGTGCCACATCTTCTTTACAAATGCATAATACTCGTCTAGGCTGTGACTATCATTTCCTAGTCTTGCGAAGGGTGCAAACCGAGGCATGACCTAGATTGAAAAGAAAATAAAAAGTAATTTTTTTCCTTAGGTTAGTAACTCCTTAGTAGGATTTAAGATCTAGACAGGAAAGAGGAATTTGTAAGGAAAATGCTACCAACTATATATCTACCTTACTTAAGGATTTTTAAGATATGGTTGGAAATCAAAGTTTTCTATCTGAGTTTAAAACCTACGTCTAGACCTAAGGTCCATTCTGGATTTTCCATTTTCGCGGACCTGCGTGGGCCACCACTAAAAGACGTGTCACGTCCCACTTCCCAAATGGAATGGTGACGTCATACACATCCCCAGGCTACGCGCCGAAAATCCGCGATTGTCGCCCGTAAACATCAGCAAAAATGGAAAATGCCAGAGATTACATCTTATTATACATACTTCATCAACAATACTTTACAAGCTTATTACAAAAGAAATAACTAGCAAGTTATCAGACGATTATTCCTCGTTGTACTGCGGCGTTACTTCGGCGGAGACGTCCTCTTCTTCACCTAGTGAACAATACTAGGTCATTTTAGAAAACGACAAGCAAGTCCTCGGTCAAGGACGGTAAAGTATACAAAAGAAAGATGCAGTTTTTCTTAAAGGAAAGAAATAGGCCAACTAGCACTATTATATGGGTTTACTTCACAAAATCAAGGAAATGTAAATGACATCCTACTCCATGGATTGTAAGATTTCCTGAGCTTCCCTTGAGCTCTCAGTAGGATTTTGCTTCCCTTGAGCAACCAAGAAACTACCCACCTTTGATAGGTGGAGTTATTTGCTGGAGTAAGATGAAATTTAGTAGACTAAATGCAATACAATTTTGAGAACAGTACTCTGAATTAATTCCCTAAATAATTCCCATGAACAATCCCGTTAACCTGGGATCAGGTTGTAATTTCGGAGCCTCCCTTGGGCTAAAACAAATCTATTCGATGTTACTGTCGGAATAGAAGTAGCAGGACAGGAGCCTCTCTTGGGCTAGTACTTATATAGAAGTACTCATCAGGATATTCAGGAATTGCTGATCAGCTTTTTATGGTTATTATGTTACGGGATATCTAGGGATATTCAGTTGTCCTCCCCACCCAATGATTCTAAAATTTCCGAAAATCAGAAATTTGTCTATCTCCTAAATTTTTCAAAAATTTCGGCAGAGTCTCCTTTGTATTTAGGAGCTCCGACAATTTACAAAACATGATATAAAAGAAATGTATGGGCTCGCCGACCCCTTCGGTGGAGCAACTCTCAACACCGGAACCACGCAAATATATATATATCGGGTTCGCCGACCCCTTCGGTGGAGCAAACCTCAACACCGGAAACCCACGCAAGTATCAAAAATGCTTAATAATATTCTTTCTTACCGTTGCAATCAAGCAAGCAAGTAATCATGCATTTAAATTAGGCAAGTAATTTCCTTGATTTGAGCGGCTTGCTGTTCACTATCCCAAGTATCAAAGAACCTATTAGTAGTGTGTGGACATCAAATTTATGTGTCAATTCTTGAGGAAACCACGTTAGACCCTTGTAATATTACATTGGTGTGCAAGAGAGTTGGAAATTCGTAGAAATAAGTTGCCGTAGTTATGTAGGGGCTTGCAAAAATGATTAATTTAGCTATCCATTGTACCAACATGTGTTATTCGATAGGTTTTAAAAATGTGGACAGAATTATACAATCATGTTAATAATAAAGAAAAACTACTCTCGTGTATACGTGTTCAAGTAAGATGACATGGGACCTATGTGTATATATATATGAATCAAAATTACATCTATCAACAGTGTCAAGGTGTGTATAAACATGTCATGTGTCCAAGAGAAAAATTCTTTGGTGTCATGTCCAATACTTAGGAATTTGTATTGTATCCTACACAAGGTGTCTGTAGCGAATATTAATTGTGTCGTGTCCCATACATTCATTCTCAAAGTACTCATTCGTTTTATATATACGTAATTACACCTATGTCTATCAACTTCAATTCTGATTTCAAAAGAATATCTATATTGGAGTTTACCATGACTTACATTAAATTCCAGAATTTAAATACTCATCGATTACTCATGAAAATATGGAAATTATGATCGAACAATATCTAGGAGAGAGAGAGTGAAGGAGGACTTGCCTTTGAGTTAGGGGTGACCTAAATTTCTTCACAAGACCCTAATTACAACCCAATAACAAGGAATTTGTTAGAAGTTTCCTAACCTAGGGTTTTAGAATAAAAAGCACACATATAAATTTGGGGAAAGAGGGAGAAATTGGTATACCTAGGCTTAGTCTTCTCCTTGGATGGAAGATGATGATGATGAAGAGGTTGAAGATGGAGTTGGGGGAAGAGGAAGTGGAAGTGGAGATGAAGTGGAGGAAGAGGAAGTGGAGTTGTGGTGGCCGGAGGGGCTGGCCGGCGACAGCAGGCGGCGCTGGCGGCGGCGAGCACAGCAGCGGCAGCAGCAAGGCAGGAGCGGCAGCAGCTGGAGTGGGGGTCGGGTGGAGTGGTGTGTGTGGTTTTTTTTTTTTTTTTGGTTTCATGTGTGTATGTGTGGTGTGTTTTATATAGGATTGGGGGAGTGGTGAGGTGTCCCCCCCATCCCTTGTAGGGACACCTTGCACCCCCCCCTAGGGCTAGGGTTAGGGTTAGGATTATGGTTACAAAATGACAAAAATCTTAACCACAAGATAAGTTAACACAAGACAATAATAATAATAATAATAATAATAATATTTTGAGTGTGACAAATTCTACGTGTCAAATGCATTGTGCATGCAATATATTATTTTTAATTTCATTACAATTGTATAATTGTATGTGTCAAACGTATGGCATGTGAAACATATTTTTTATAATTTTATTACAATTGTATGATTGTACATGTAAAATCTTAAAAGATATGAAAGTTCAAAAATTCGCTACTGTATGTAATATAATTTTCTTAATTTTTACATTTAATTAAAATCTAGTTCATAAGTTAAATTATAATCAAATAATTGGTACTACTATCAACTTAATTATTTATTATTCAAATTATGTTTTAAATTAAAGGCTTAATTGCAATTTGCTACCCTCAACTATTCCGCTTTTTCAACTTGATACCCTAAACTTTTTTTTGTAACAAGTTGATACCCAAAACAATTTTGGGACGAAAATATCCCTGCTCAAACCTTAAAATTACTCCCCTCCCCCAACCTCCCCTCCTCCACTCCGGCTACCCCCTCCCTCCCGCTCCGCCTCCCCTCCGGCCACCCCCCTCTCCCGCGCGCGGCCACCCCCCCTACCCCCACCGCTGTCGGCCACCGCGACAGCAGCAGCCGTCGTCGCAGCAGCAGTAGCCGCCGCAGCAGCCACCGTAGCAGCAGCAGCCGCAGCCGCCGTCGCGACGGTGGCACCTGAAGCGGGAGGGGAGGGTTGGCCGGCGTGGGAGAGGGGGGTGGCCGGAGGGGAGACGGAGCAGGAGGGTGGGGGTGGCCGGAGTGGGGGAGGGGGGGAAGGGAAGAGGGAAGGGATAAGGGCGTTTTGGTGTTTTTTGAAAAATTAGGTATGAAGTTGAAAAAAAATAGTAGTTGAGGTATCAATTTGTTACAAAAAAAAGTTTAGGGTATCAAGTTGAAAAAGCGGAATAGTTGAGGGTAGCAAAGTGCAATTAAGCCTAAATTAAAATTAAAATATAATGTTACTTACATTATTTAAATCGAATAACTATTTAGAGTCCAAAATTATATATATATATATATATATATATATATATATATATATATATATATATATATATATATATATATGGAAATTTTATGAAATGTCCAAAAAACGAAAAAATTTTATGAAAAATCCACCGCGCAATAACATTTCATCGCGTGCCCAGAATTAGCAAAAAATATATAAAGAGGGTTCCGAATGACCTTTTTGTCTTTCCTTCTAATTTATTGAAAACACCCACGAAACTACTCTTAAAAAAAACGTTTCGATATTTAATTTTCTTCCATACGTTGCTCACTTTCGAATCTAGATTTTCTCCTCAAAAATTTTCAAAAACTCGTCGAAAAATTTCGAAAAGACCGAGAAAACCACAAAAGTGCTAAAACGGAGGTCTAAACATCATTTTTTTGCGATTCTAAAATTTTAGAAGGCCGACAAACGATAAAATTATTTATCTCAGGCTCCTCGAAGATACGCTCATTTTGCGACAAACCGGGTCTCGTTTCGACCTTCCAGTCAAAAGTTATGGCCCTCCAAAGTTTCAACTGACCATAAAATGCAGGAGAATGACCATTCTCCGTGTTAGAACACGAAGAATGTTGAGGGTGGCCATTCTCCGTGTTAGTTAGATGGAGAATGTCATTCTCCGTCTTAATTTACACGGAGAATGGCCATTCCTCCGACGGAGAATGGCCATTTTCCGTGTAATTTAGCACGGAGAATGGTCATTCCAGTGTTAAAATGCAGGAGAATGGCATTCTCCGTGTTAGCATTCTCTGTGTTAATTTACACGGAGAATGACCATTCTCAGTATTAAAACGTAGGAGAATGGGAATAACCATTCTCCGTGCTAAATGACACGGAGAATGGTCATTCAAATGTCACAGGAGAATGGTCATTCTCCGTGTTAGAAACACGGAAAATGACATTCTTCGTGTTAATTTACACGGAGAATGGCATTCTCCTTGTTAAAATGCAGGAGAATAACTATTCTTCCTGTTATATCGACGGAGAACAGTTGACAGAAACATAATTTTTCTATTTTTTTGTTTTGTGGAAAGAAATTTGACATGAATAAAGATTCAAGAGTTTTCGTTCTTCTTTCAAAACGATGCTAACTTTTATGGAAAAGAAGAAGAAGGTCTTTTTCTCCATAATTGACCAAATTGTCGGAAAAGAAGAAGAAGAAGAGTGATGATCGGACTTCGACTGAAAAAAAAGTATGGTGAACTACGAACGATCTTTACGATCTCTGCTGAAGATGAGGGCAATGGAATTCAGATCTCTCGTGAAGAAGAAGAAGAAGACGACGACGAGAATCACAATCCAAATTTGAGTTTGTGCGGATGGATAGTTATGGTATTAATTTTGTAAACACAGAGCATCTAAAGGAAATCTTGGAATACTTAACGTGGAAATATATAATTCTGGGCATTTCATAAAATTCATCCAGCGGGTGAATTTTTTATAAAAACCAACTTCGAAATTAGATTTCTCAGCAATTTTTAATATATATATATATATATATATATATATATATATATATATATATATATATATATATATAGGGAGCGGATCAAAAGTCCCCTTAGAAAATTTCCTAAAAATTCCCTCAATCTAATTCGTAATATTAATGTTAATATTAATGTTAATGTTAATATTATTTTTTTTTTATATATTAATGTTAATGTTAATATTAATGTTAATGTTAATATTAATTTTAATGTTAATTTTAATTTTAGTATTTAATGTTAATAGTAACATTAATATTAACATTAAATTACGGATTAGAGTGAAGGAGAATTTTTAGGAAGTTTTCTAAAAAAATTTTTTGATCCGCTTTCATATATATATATATATATATATATATATATATATATATATATATATATATATATATATATATATATAACATTCAAGTTTCAGCTCGACTCCATGGATGGAACTTCGGAACTGACGACTACGAGGAGTTCTGATTAATTTTTTTTGATTAATTTTTTGGTATATATATAACATTCAAGTTTCAGCTCGACTCCATGGATGGAACGTTAAAATTATGTTAATGTTAATATTATTTTTAGTAAAGTTATTTTTTACTTGCATCTTCACTGTCAAAGGACATGGTCACAGACTCACATGGGTTCAGAGTATAGTGTCCTCACCTTTTTACAATTTTTTATTTTTTATATTTTGTTAGGAGTAGACCTTATTTTAAATTTTTTTCTGAATATCCAAATTTCTGAACCGAATATATAACAGTTTTTTAAAATTATGTTTTTCTCCTGTACGGTTAAATTACATAGAAAGTGTTGTAGAAATAGAACGTGATGGAAAACTAATTTAGGACCCGCATAGCTTTTCGATATGCGGTCTTATGTTTATCTGTACTTAACTGGTGGGGAATTGGGGTGTGAGCCAGCACCAGGTTTTGGATGAGATTGCGGTTGGTGGGTCCGTCCGTCCATTGGTTTTGTGCACAAAAGTTCAGCTCAATCAGTCACAAACAAACAACACAAGGAAGAAATCTATGTATTATTTTATGAAATCTCTGTGACGATGTTCACTACTTCTGTAATATTTTGGATAACTATCAGAAAACTCCGAAAGAAAAACTTCTATGGCATAATTTTTGGGTATCAACGACTAACTTAAGTGGTGGTGTGACCAACAAAGGGTAAATGATAAAAAAAAAAAAATTTAGATTGGTCATTTCGTAAAAAAGATCATATGCTCTTAAATTTTCATTAATTATTTTTTATTGTAAAAAATTTTCAAATGACAATTTAACCCTCCTCCCTTCTTCCTCGGCCGTTGGGGGAGGGGCTGGGTGGCCGGCGATACCACGAGGAAGGCCGTGTGGGGCCGGGGGACAGAGGGCGGGCCGCGGGGGGCCAACGAGTGCGGGGGGGGGGGGGGGGGGGGGGGGGGGGGGCTGCGAGGCCGGATAGGTCGGGGGGAGGCTCGCGGAGAACGGGCAGGGCTGGGGGCTCGCCGGCGCGGGGAGGGCCGCGGGGGGGGGGGGGGGGGACGGGGGGACGGCGGGGGGGGGGGGGGGGAGGGCGGGGGTGGGGGGCGAGGTCGGGGGGAGGCTCGCGGGGGATGGGCGGGACTGGGGGCTCGCGGCGGGAGGGAGGGGCGGGGGGGGGGGGGGGGGGGGGGGTTTGGGCGGGGGGAGGGCGGGGGGGGGGGGGGGGGGGC